>JAZHYW010012932.1:0-39483 GCA_037355805.1 Ixodes ricinus | reverse complement strand
GGATAGCTTTAATAAAGACAAAAAACGCAACTGCTCGAAAACCGAAACCTCCGCACGGAGGTCGGAGAAATATAGCGGCTGAGAGAGAGCCGGAAGTCACATGTGCTGCAGTGGTCATTCCACGTCAAACGTCCCAGACGTTGCGCTCGACCCCTTCCGATTTCTAAAAAATAAAATTCATTGCCTTTTGCCGCAATGTCCGTAGCCATAACCTGAAATATTTTGTGCGAAAAAAATTTTTTGATCACGTGAGCGCGGTTTTTTAACTCTTAAAAACAGCGCGAACCGGTATGCATCACTCTCATAATTGATTGAAAAATCAGCTTCTTGGTGAAACACTCCAACAATATTTTTTCTTAAATTTGCACGGCTTTCGACTTCAACTTCAAAAATTGTTTTCTCGCTTTAAACAAAAATTACTCTGATTAAACTTTCAGAATCCAAAGATTATTGATTGTTCTTCCAAACCCACCATATTTTGTATTTTTACTTGGACCACCTCAGGTGGAATAACAGCGTTTATGCGTCAAAACGCACTTTTTGGCAACTTCAGGATTTTATTTTACTGCGAGATATTTAATTGAGCGGTTTTAAACATTTTTTATAGGTTATATACCTGCAGGGCAGCCGGTAAAAAGTTTTATTAGGTCCCGGGAGCAATTAGATATTTTTTTAAAAAGTAAGCAAAATGTTAAAATATTTAAGTTTTTTAGTTTAAAATACAAATATTTAAATTAAACAAATCTTTACAAGCCCAACCACAATGTAAGTCAAAAGCCGTGCAAATTTAAGAAAAATGTTGTCGGGCGTTTCACCAAGAAGCTGATTTTTCATCAATTATTGGGTGATGCATAGTTTCACGCTGTTTTTAAAAGTGAAAACCGCGCTCACGTGATCAAAAAACTTTTTCGAAAAAAAATTCTCAGGCCATGGCTACGGACATCGCGGCAAAAGGCCATGAGCTTTTTTTTTGAAATCGAAGGGGTCGAGCGCAACGTTTGGGACGTTTGACCATGGAATGACCCTACACCCAAACAATAATTTTCTTTTCGTTCTTTTTATTTATTTATTTTTTTTATGCGCGCGCAGCAGAACGGTAATGTTTTGCGGGAACTGTTCGCAGTGCAATTCCTTTGCAGTCGTGTTTGTTTCGCTCGCTGTTCTGTACTTCAAGATGTACATTGAAGAGTTGGAAATGAGCAGTGAGTGCCCGTGGTGCATTCCCGTGACCGGCTCTAAAAAAGAATATCCCCAAGATGTTGCGAGAAGAGCAGCCTCACATGTCCTGCATCTGAAAGTGGCATTGGGCGGCAGAGTCTGCAATGTTTCCGAAAAATCAACGAGATCGCGACCAATGGCTGGCTGCAATTCCTGTGGAACAGTTACGGGCACCCAGGAAAAGGAGCGAGACACTAAACATTATTACACCCTTGAGAGTGTAAATGGCTTGTCTATTTATAACACCCTTATTAGTGTAGCAAAACGCCCAAAGAAAAAGGCATTGTTTCTAACACCCCCAACGGCCGATTCACACGACCGACTGATCCACGGACTGATTGATCACGAGACGACATGTCCGCGGTTCGTCCGTCTCCCAAGCGCATCCACACGCGGAAGATGACGAGCAGACGAAATCGAGGACGGACCGAACCTGTTCGCCACCCCACAGTGCCGCGAAACTCCAACATCGCACCGTGGCACCGTTGTCCAAGAGAGAAATTGACGTTTGCTACCGCGATAAAGAATCGTATGCCGCTGTTACGTACAGATTGAGACAAAACACCGTGATAGGCTTCGCACGAAGCTGCCACTAGCTTTACTAACCCAAAGCATGACAGTGATAGAGGCATGGTCCTGCTCGAGAAGTGTTCGGAGTAGAAGCGACGAAGTTCAGGGCTCGCGGAGGGGCGTTTGGAGATGCCTTCGTTCACTCCGCGCTCGTGCACGACACTCAAGTACACCACAGCCACAAGAGAGGTCTTGCTGGGTGAAATCCTGATTGGACGTGCAAGAATCATCGCGGCGCGCTAGAGTGTTTTGACGGGAGCTTATTGACACGGACCCGGAGGAGTACCGGACCCTAAGTCGCGTCAGCAGGACAAAGGTTTTGCAGTTTCTTTCACGCGTGGAACGAAGAATCGCGGGACAAAATGAACCAGCGAACGCACAAAACAAAACAATGTGCCATCTTTGTTTTACTCGTCCAGAAGCAAAAAAAACAAGAAAACCATGTACCGTTGCCAGACTAAACGCCTTTCGAGGCGATCTCCCGCCAAAAATCCGCGAGTGAAAAAGGCGCTCGACTTTATTTGTCCGCACTTCCGCAGACGAGGAGCAGATTGCAGGAATCGGTGACGTGCCGGTCACGTGGTACACGGTCCGCGGACGAAAATCCCGATTTGGTCCGTCGTGTGAATCGGCAATAAAGGAAGGCGTTATTCTGAACACCCTTAAATTAAGGTGTGATTCCACAGCGCACCTTTCTAGTAGGGTGTTATGACTGCGCAATACACCCTCTAAATTGAGTGTAGCACTACCAGAAAGGAAATTAAAAAAGCGCAGTGATTATTACCCATAAAATTTGGTGTAATAATCCAAAAGGGCGCACGAAGAAATAACAGCAAATGAGTCGAAACATGCCTGGTTCACTTCTAAATTTTCAATCAAGGTTCTACCGTACTCTACTAAATTCTATAAAGACGATTGCAAGCAGGTCATCTGGCCACAGTCATGTCTCTGCTTGTGGGCAAGTGCGTCCAATTACAAGCTTGCCAAAGGGCAAAGCTACGCTCAAGCGCGCGTCATCAAGCTTTGGCGGAGGCGGGACTGAAATAAATAGTTCTCTTTCATCCTCGGCATTTCACCAACGAGCAAGACGCTTCTGAATCAGTGGTGGTCAGTGCGAGTATACTTGGGCCAGGCTAGGACCAGTACGCCTCTGTAAGGTCATGAACATTCCAACCGGATATTGTTTCATGTCCCATGACCCTTTAAACTGTACCACCAAAGGCCCTACTTATATCTCCAGCTTTGCTTTTCGTGCAGCATTTAGGCTTTCTAGCACTGGTGACGTAAGCAAAACTCGACAGGCTTGCGAACACGGAACAACCGGGAGTTGCTTGGGACGCAAGCGGCAGTTCATGTTCGTAAACAGTAAAATGGTATATTGAGACGGAAGCAGGACTACTATCAGAAGCATGCTCGCAGAGTACTTACAAATAAAACTGCGATCTCATGTAATCCGTGATAGGTGCAAAATCCGATTCGGGCAGCACGAAACAATCTGCAGACACAATGTCGAGGATGGATGCGGTCAGCTACCATTCAACGGATGTCTCGCGGTCGACGATGAGCAGCTCTCTGTCGTGATTGATGCATATTACGATTCGGGCAGCACAAAAACAATGCAAACACAATGTCAGGGATGAAGGCGGTCGATCACATTCAACGGAAGTATCGCGGCCGCCGATGAGCAGCTCTTTGTTGAAACGCGTCCAACAAACGCAGCACAATAATTCCACGCTCACCGAAGAAATAAACGGCAATAAGCGGAAAGTTTTGCATGGATGTATTCCGGCCGTTCACGATGAAAACCCATGGCCGCGACTGCAACGCACGAAAAGCAGGACATTGACGGGCCCTTTTTGGAAACCGAACCTACATCGTCCCAACAACTTAAGTTAATTTGGCAGATGGCGAAGACTATGACCCCAATGAGCCCATCAGCGCGTAAGAGCGAGTCACGTGGCAAATGTTCGTCCAAGCGTTTTTGTCCTACGGGAGAGGGGTCGACGTGTTTCGCACCACCCCTTTTATTCGCTAGAAGTGGCTTTCGCACTCGCTCACAGCCACACGAAGACACAAAAGAAGGTGGGGAAGCTCATCAGAAGACGAGGTCAAATGGGTTGGACGAAGCTGCTAATCTCCTCTGCTGCTTTATATGGCCAACTGCACTCCCTAAGGAGGGTCGCGGAATGGGACTCGTCAGGACTGGCTTTGCGTCTCAAACTGCCACTCATGTAGAAGCGTGCCTGCTCCGGTGCGCACCGTGAGATCACAAAAAAAAATACGAAAAACAAGTTCGAACGCCGTCAGAGCACGGGTGAATGCTAAGACACTGAGAGCATGCCACAAGAGACACGGGTTCATGCGTTCCAAAGCAAAACCGGAAGAAAAAGCATCGGGACGCTAGATATTTTGGTGTCACCACGCAGAGATAAACATCACGTACCCTTGCGGCTGTGTCATGAATCCGGCAATTTCCATTATCTTGCGGCATTGTTTCTTGAGAACTACTCAGAAAGATAAAATCTCAGTGAAGGTGCTATAAGCAGTGCGAGGGCCCAGTAAGGTGAGTATGTACAACCCGAAATGAGGGCGCTAGAGTTTGTTCAAAGTTTCGGCGCAGGAGGTCTTTCCCGGGTTAAAAGTAAACAGATCTTGTTCTGCTTAATTTTTTTGACGTTGCATTTTATGCGGTCAAGAAATATAAATACTTTGCCAGCATAATTGATTCACGGAGGACACTCTTAGCACTCAACCAAAAACGGCATCGAGTACGATATGTCAGGATGGCTTTGGCGCGACCCAACCCATTCTTCACAGATATTGGCTGTACCAAATGGTATCACAGAATCTTCACGATTTGATCCAATATCAGCGCAATACTGTGCGTTGCCTAGGGTGTATATTTACACGTCTTTGTCTTGTATGGGGAAGCGGCGCACATTTGTGGTGGTAGCTGGCAACTGGCGATTGACAGGCATTATCAGTATACAGGAGGCTATGGTTCATCATTTGACATACGTACATTAAGCTATAAAAGAAGCACACCTCAAGGTGAATCTGAAAAAGAGTGAATGTTTTCAAGAAAGCGTTCAATTTTTAACGGACCTTCGGCGGACGATTTAAAACCAAAAACAAGAATCTGTGGCGCAAATCTCCCGCCCCAGAAAACCGTTTGACGCCCACTCTCTTGGTTTTTCTTGGCTCGCTGGACATTTTAGACCTTTTTCAAGATATTGCAAAGAAGCACGACGACGCACCATGATGTGTGTTTTGAGTGGTCCAATGAATGTCAAGAGTGCTACAAGTATCTTGTTCAGGAGATCTCTCTTGACCCGGAATGTTACCAGATTTTGACCTGCCTTTCGAACTGAACATGAACGCATCACACTACGACACAGGTGCTGTTCTTTACCAACGTAATTCGTCATAAACAACATCTCGGCAACTGAGCGTCAAAAGGTATCTCTCGTAAATCTTTTCCAAGGCCGAAGTCAATTATATAACGACTGAAAAAGAATGCCTCGCTGTCTCTAAGGCAGTACGATGCTTCCGTTCGTGCCTAGAGGGCCACACGGCCAAGCTTTTCACAGACCATCACATCTCAGCGTGTCGAAGCCTAAAGGAAAAACAGCAAGATGAATAAATAAACTCCAACATTTTTTTTTCAAAGTTTTTTGTTAGCAAGCAGTCCACCTCAAAGACACGAAGACATTGTCCCGTTACAATTGAAAACGAGCGTGTTGGTTAATAGATACAAAACTTGAAAGTATAAAACAGCGAGGACGCTGTTTTATACTTTCCCGTTCCCGTCCTCGTCCTCGCTGTTTTATACTTTCAAGTTTTGTACGTTGTCCTGCATGTCACTTTAAGAGGTGGGGCATGAGACGATGCAAGTCTTCTAGACAAGACTATGGGAAGGAACTGTATATTTAACATTAAAAGATGGAACGTTTCAAGTCCCAGACACTGATGTTAGCTATATTCTCAAACTATACCATGACAGTCCCGAGTCCAGTGTACAAGATGGATTTTGGAAGACAGCTAGCAGACCGATTCTCTTAGCGTGGAATGAATGTAAACATCTACCGGTATGTCCATTCGTGCTACGAATGTCAGATGACCAAAGTGAAACAAAAGTAACAATTTAATGAGGGGTCTTGGCCAATTTATTTCACCGTTCCATCTGAAGTAGTTCATCTGGACTTCGCCGAAGTAAAAAAGACAATTGAGGCTGTTGCTAGAACGCAGGCTTCCCTTATAGCCATCGACGGATGCGCACGTAGGGCAGCATCAAGAGCAGGATAATAAGATACCAACAGCGTCACGGCAATGCTAGAAAGGGACATGTTTAGGAACACGAGGGTGTTAATTCCCGCAAATGACCCTGCGCTCCGGAGTAAAAGGCTTCAGCAATGGGCAAGATCAAGAGGCATCAAGTTGCGCTTTGCCACCACAAACCATCCGGAGACAAACGGCCTCGCGAAGAGATAGATACGAGACCTGGAACAGTACCTGTCGATGTGTCCTAACTTTGTCGGCTGTTGGAAATATGCCCTAGAGGCAGTGGTGGCCCATCATAACCGCTCACACACGACTGCCTTAAGATGTAGCCCCAGCTTTCAAGCCTTTGGGGAATACTGTATCTTACTTGGAAGCGGATATAAAGCTTGAAATCGAAGACGATCTGGTGTTGATGTGAGAACATATGTCCCGTCAACAACTTGAGCTGTATTGAAAAATAATGAAGGAAAACTTTGGCAAGCGATTTTTTCAGCACCAGACATTCAAGTGGAAACTTTGTCATCATTCGAAAAGAGATTCATGGGACATGCACAAAGTTTTCCGGGCCATGCTAAGGGATAAAGCCGCTACCACGCAAGGTATCCTGAATATCATTTAGAATCAGGGTGTCGAACCGGAACCGAACCGAACCAAAAACCGGAACCGAACCGGTATTTTTTCCGGAACTAAACCCGAACCCGAACCGTTATATTGTTATCGCGATGAACCCGAACCGGAACTGAACCGGAAAAAAATAACGGTTACCGGCTCATGTCAAAACGGTTCGGCCACGCGCTGTTGACAATGAATGTGCTATCAATGCCATTTGTTTTTTAAGTGCCGTCAAATGACACACACCTCGCTTACATATTTTTCTTCTCCACTCAGTCTTAGGAATATAAACGCTGCATTCATGAATCTTGACAAATGCTGCATCCATGAATCTTGACATAGGAACCAGTATTGCGCTGGTCGCGGCTTGCACGGAAGAAAAAGAATTGAAGGCTGTGCAAAAAAAAAAAAAATCGCGTCACGGGATTTCATTTTCCTACAATCTCGTAAATCCTAAATGCTGCTGTGTGCTCATTTCATAACACGTTTCTAGAACGTGATGTTGCAATTTTGTTTTGTTTTTATTTTGATGTTGTTATTTTGATGTTATTTTGATTTTGTTATTTTGATGTTGCAATTTGTCATTTATAATTTCCGAACCGGTTCGCGAACCAGTTCAGCGCCCCGAACCGGTTCGCGAACCGGTTCGCGGATCGAATTAATCGAACCGGAACTGAACCGGAACAAAATTAATTTACCTGAACCTGAACCGTAACCGAACCCGTATTTTTTTCGGTTCTACACACTGTTTAGAATACAACCGAAAACAACGTTACCGAATATGCCTCCAAAGGGAATGTGCTTCCATATAATTCCAGCAGGGATAAATAAAAAATGCTTGGATAGTGTTACAGTGGACCACGACATAGAAGAAGAAAGAGGGAAGAAGATAAGAGAAATAAGTAATGCAAATGAAAGCAAGGGGCAAGTAAATGATCGATGTTCGAAGGGATATCAATTGCCATTAAAGAGGATTACATAAAGTGAAATCATTTGAGATATGCGGGGGCCTTTCATTCACATTACATGCATGTTTTCATCACTTGAATTTCACGTGTGACGTTACGTTTCGCGTGAGCGTTGTGGGTAGATTGAAATTCCCGCGCGAGGTCAGTGTGACTTTGACGTCATGACCCTATTGACCAATCAGGTTCTCCCGGTAACAACGCCACCGTTGCCGACGCCGGCTTTTCTGCGACACGAGCTCCTTGACGCTACGCGTTAAAACAACTAGTGCTATATTTCAAAAAAAAAAAAAAAGAAACGCAAACGGTACAGAGTGACAGGTTCTCGTGCTTGTCGTGCCACTCAAAAACCGTCAGCAGAAAGCTCTTCAGCTGCCTGTGGCGCTTTTCGAGAGAAGGGACGATGCCGATTGGCAGGCCCTTTTAGTAAGTTTAATTTCCACCGATTTATTTAAGATTTCCATTGCGGGACCTCATCGGCAAGCCTTCGCCGTGTTAACAACTCTGGCTCAGGTATTTCAAATGCCCCTTGATGATACAGAAAAGTTTTATTTTGTCCGTCGTCACTATTGTGTGAATCTTTAAATCACTGTCACGTACATCTAAGGTTGATGTTTTTTTGCTATATATTTATCCTCAAAAGGAATTCTAGACTCGCGTACATGCTGCATTGAGAACTTCGCTAATAGCATCGAATATGGTAGATCCCTGAAGCAAATTATGCGCGAATTTCGTTTACCGAAAGAACCGGCAACTTGGCACCTTTACGACGGTCGAAGCGCATCACAGGCTGCGCGAAAACTTCCGCCGAAAACCATTTAGTTGCAAGAAGAGCTGGAGACGGTGTCGCTCCTTCATTCGCGTTTCTTTCTTTTGAGACTTATATTGTGTACATAACAAATATTTTGTATGGCGATATTATTCTTGAACAGCCGTGCCAGCAGTGCAATTTGTATTTACTAAGAAAATTCAATGGCGCTTCTCAAATTCCTTTATTCAACATACTCCTAAGGTTCATACCTCGCTCGTCGCACGAACAGCGGGCATGCGCTATGTGTGCGCGCGTGTACGGGCTCGCGCTCACGAGGCTGAGCGCGTGATGCGTAAATATTCCAATAAAACGAAACGAGACAAACTCCTACTGCGTCCGCTTTTCCGGAAACTCAGGATCCCCTTGCCTGTTTCTATTCAATTATCGAAGGATAATTATTCAGGCAGGACATCGGAATGGTCTTTCTAGTATCTGGAATTCAGCCGGCATCACGTAAGTACGACGCGAGTCGCTGCCGACTCCCGGCGCCCCCATGGCTGGGCCCTGCGACGCAATTATTCAGGAAGCCCGGCAGAAGCTTACCTTCAGGCTCGTTGGCGCTCATCTTGGTCTTACCAAACGCATTATTTGCAATGCTAATGCCCTGCCTTGACCCATGCGTATTTTGCAGGACAGCTTAAACGTAAGTCCAAAAGTTTTTTTCCCCTGTATTTCGGCAGTTCCGATGCACGCAAAAAACGTCACATTTTTTTATTTTTTTTATTTGCAGCATGTAAAGTTGTTTTGCAGCAAGGAGAACACAACAAGCTTACCAGCTCAAGTAAGAGGGCCGAGTAAAAACCTAATGCTCTTTTACAGCAACTAACTCTTTCTCTGTTTTAAGCGGATTAGTGAGTATCTTGAAAACGACGAACGGGCATGCGTCTGCCCATTTACGCGAACAATTAAAGATGAGGGCAATACGCATCCAGGCTTGCATAAATTACGAGGGGATCCTAGTCGGAATCGAGGACCACCTCGTTAAGCTGCGTGCACTTCACTGTTCCCCATGAAGTAGAAAGAAAAACAAGTTTAATGTTTGATAATGATATCGGAGTCGATCGAACGTGTTCATTTGAAGAAGCCGTTTTTTCGCTTTTGTTTTTGAAAAATCTTTTATTTTATACATCTTAATTTGTTTACTTTCTAAATGTCGCAATACCGTTTGTGAAAAGTGAGGCTGCAAATTGTTTATTCTCTAAATACGACCAGAATAGGACGGTAGTTATCTATAAACATTCGGAATCCCACATTCCATGGAGCTAGCATTAAAGTGCTTAAACTTTGTGGAGAAGAAAAGTTTAGTTATTTACAACTTTAAACGCCTTAAAACAAGGTGCATATGAGATGTAAAGTAAAACAAAAAGGCCTGTAACAACTGCAGCCTTAATTTAGTACCGAAAAACTAAAATTGACGAGATGTCCCTTTTTATACATGTTTCGCCTCTATACAACTAACTAGTTCTTGCTTAGAGACCTCAATCAATTCTAGAGTTGGTGTATTTCAGACTGATTCCGCTGTATGTCCAGGAAGTAATTAACTTAGCTCAGAGATCACAAAGTCATAATGAACTGTTCAAGTGAAGCTTTTTGCCGTTTTTTCATAGGTTCAGGATTCCTAAATTGGGAACAAAAACAATTAATTACTTGATGACTTGAGGTATTAATGCGTCCAGAAATGTATAATGGGGGGAGTTAACGACTACACGAGCGAATGTTCTCAGCACCTGTCTTTCGTGAATTGATCCGTTCAAGCCGACGTTTAATATGTGCCTCCTCCTCCTTTCCCATTGAAATTCACTCATATCACAGGAAAACTCAGCGTAAAGAAATTTATTGATTTATTTGCAGATACTTCGCTCTCATTTGAGGTCATTTCAGAAGTGGGGATGCAACAACTTGCTGTAATGGTGAAAAAAAAACAAAAAACAAGAACCGTGATTATAATGCAATTAAATGCAAGAACCGATACACACTAGAAAATAACAATTCAATGCAATGACAATATAAGACGTGTAATCGCCTAAACAAAATTATTGTATGCGACGATGCGCGTAGGTCGTCGGCGTTATATTACAACTCAACGGTACGTCGAGACAAAGAATTTCTAAAACAATTCATATGAACTTGGAATGGTACCATCTTCAAATGACGAATTCATTTAATGCGTGATATTGAGCACAAAGGAACGTATTTAGTACATTCGGTGCCAGAGTCCTTATGAACCCCGCTCAAAGGTCGAACCAAAATATTGACTGATATCAATTTATGGCGACTAAATACAGGACTGCCAACATATTTCCTCATGCGAAACTGCGATTCACTCCAAAACTGATATTAAAAGTGCTACCACCAGCTTCCCCACGCCTATTCAGCGGGTAGGATGTTTATCAAGCAACCCTGAGGTTTACTGAATAAACTTATTAGTTGAGTTTGAGACGTCGTCCGACTGACTTCGTTTCCTGTCTCTTTGAATTTTAATTGTTTCACATTCCTTTTTGCACCCAGTCTGAGCTGTTTTAACATAACGGTAAACTACTAAGCAGGTGATATTATACCGAAAGAATATTTATTCCCTAGAAATGCGAATATATTAAGCGAACGTACTCTGAAAATGTTACCTACCATGCGGCACAATTTTGAGCTATTTCCGTCGAACGGTACACATTACAAGTAATACAGTTAATGTAAAAGAAAAACTCTAACCAAAAAAATAATACAGAGCCAGACGTTTCAAGGCCAGTTCGGCCCCTTGTTCACGGGTGACTGTTTTCGTTCTTGATCGTCTTGCAAACTGCCCGGTGTTGTTGGCTTCTTTTGAAAAGAGTTTTCCTTTTACATTAACTATCACTCCTAGCTAGGTGGATGTCCAGCAAAAGGTATTACGTTCAAGTAATCAAGTTACATGTAATTGATTACCTTTATTACGTAGTAGTCGCAATGGTGATATCATTACTTTTGAAAGTAATAAAACTGCTGATAACCGTTGTTATTTTCTTTCCTTTTTTAATGGCGCTTTTTCTTTCTCAATGTTTCCAACCACTGAATCCTCGAAACAAGTCTGCGGCAGGAAGATAGCTTACCCAAATTCGTGAATTAAGAGGATATATGCAGTATAATTTGGTTATCGTAGTTCAATAACGGAGAGTACAATAGAGCCTATTCAAAACGGCAGAAAATGTTGTCCTTTTCAAAATCTGTAGTAATCAGAAAAGTGTAGGTTACTTTTTCAAGTAACGGCTGATTACTTTTCTTCTGAGGTAATCAAAATCTAATTGAATAATTGTTGAGCAAAATAATTGTAATTGTAATCGATTACTTTTTAGAGCGGAGTTTTTAGGCGCGCGTTTCCGAGCTTGTGCGCCGTCGCCGTCGCCGTCGCCGTTGCCGCTGCCGTTACCGTCGCCGTCACCGTCGGCGTAACCGTGCGTCACTTTATGGGACGTTTCTCATAGTGACGTCACACCTGACGTCACGTGTTACGTCACGGGCGTCAAATTTTTCAGCTAAACTTGGCGGGATATTTTTCCGCTAAATTTAGCAGGACATCTTTTCCGCCAAATTTAGCGGGGAGATTTTCCTCTAAATTTAGCGGATAAGTTATTCCAATAAATTTAGCTGAACAATGTTGGTAAATTTTCCGCGATTTAGCGGAAATTTTTGCGCACATTTCCCGTTAAATGGGAGGGGGAGCAGGAGAGGAGGAGGAGAGGGTATGGAGGGAAAGGAGGGTCATACCCTCCTCTCAGTATTCTCCGTTCCTCCTCCCTCAAGAGCTGCGCTCTAATTCGGCATTACAGAAAACTGTAAACGACTTTCATTTTTTTTTAATAACGTGTTCCAGACCTAGTACTATTCAATATGACATGTTAGTATGGCAACAAGGAAACAGTGACGACAGTCACTTGTCCGAATCCGGAACAATATTCGTTGCTAAAGTGAAATGACTAAATAGCACTATTTAATTTCAACTACTCCTCCAGCCGTCACCAACCCCGTCTCCAGGTTTTTTCCCTTGAGGAATATGGTCACCCTATAACGGGGAGGTTTGAATTCTGTCTGATGCGCTGCAAACACGACACGCATTTGTTTTCTCTGGGTCTATCAAAATGATCTAGATGTGAGTTTAAATGTAGTCAGGGAGTGGACTGTGTCACGAGCATGCATTGATGAGTTTGAGTTTTCCATGGCTTCTCTTTCTTCCGTGTGAGTGTGTCGGGCCTTGAATAATTAGCTCTTGGACTGCGCGGAACCCCTCTGGGCAACTAAGGGAATGGCAAGGGGAGAACGTTTATCGTTCTCTTTGAGCTGTCTTAAGCTGTGAAGTTATTAGCCCTTTAGTGCTATTCGTTGGGCTACTTTATAATACACCCCGCGATGTCGAGAAACAACGCGGGGAGCTAGGATTCGTTATTCGGGAGCCAGCTGCACGCGCCGATGGTCACCTGAGGAATAAAAAGGCAGGACTAAGCATGACTCGGCGCCGACGCCGATTGCCTCCAGACTAAAGCTTCTCCGAGTTCTTCACAGTTGCAGCTTGGACTGCGTTTGACTGCGTTGCGGCAGCGAGACACCAGGACATCCCTGCTGCTCATATCGCGTGCCAAGAAGATCTCCTTGAATTGGATTCCACGCTTCATACGAAGCACAGATGCCGGCGACTCGCTTTCGGTTCTCGCCGAAACGCAGTCAAACGCATAACACCCAAACGCAAGTGTCTGAACCGGCCTTGCGCATGCTAGCGTAAGCATCACGTGCAGCCAACTGGACACCTGCGGACTCCCACATACTGGTGTAATTATAACCCGCCACGGACAGCTGCGTGCTACGCAGTTGAACGTTGGCGGAAAGTGATACTTAGCCCAGCTGCTTGTGCTCGCTTTCGCTTCCCCCTTGTGACGCAGAATGAAGACGTACGACTACGAATCGCATGGTCCCTGGTTGGATTGCAACGAAGCCCATTGGCTGAATATTTCTCGTTGCAATAATTGTTACTTTTATGTGCATGCAATACTTCTTATGACTCAAGCATGTCTTCTATATGCTCCGGATGCTTATGCATTGCGAGGTATACACTGTCAGAAAAAAAAAGGCTGTATTATTTCTCCTTTTGTCCCATATAAGACACCGCAAACCTCAGTTCGACGTAAAGCGTGCTGACGTCGATCTGACGGTACCAGCTTTCACGCGAGGCTTAATAGCCGTGTGGTACAACTTTTTAAAATAGCTAATGTAGGTGTTACTGACTACAAAAAATAATCGGTCTTTTGTTTTGCTTAATTGAGAAAACTCAGTGTATTCTTTCTGTAATTTTTGATACGTACTTTAGCTAATTAATAAGTTATATCACACCGTTATCAAGAGCCTCGTAAAATTTGGAGCCGTCTGTTCGACTATAATAATAATAATATTAATAATAATAATAAATTGTTTTATGTTTCTCGTGCCCAGAAACAACCTCGCGGTTTACAGTGTGGTGAACTAAAATACATGGAGTACAACCTAAAAAATATAGGAAACAACAAAGCTAAATCAAGAAAAGTCAAGCAACGTTATCATAATGCAAAAATTGATTATGGATTAGTTCACAGACATTCAGCCACGTAGATTTAACACAAACTCCTGAGTAAATAAAAAGATGTCGAGGTTACATGTTTTTTAAATCATAAGCAATTTGCATTTTTGACAATGGGATTACAGCGGACAAGCAAGGTGGATAAAAAGTTGAAGTGTTTCGACTCGGGCGAGAGGGAACATGAAACTTAATAGTTTGGAATAAAGCCGCCAAGTTTATCCTGCCATGAACAAATTTGTGAAGGAATAAAAAAAAAATCTCTGTACTGCCTTCTCGAGGCCAATTTATGCTGCGAAAATTTACGAAGCAATGTTTCATAGTGATAAAAACATCTCCTTCTAATGTAGCGGTCATATAAAATTCTTACCATTCGTTTTTGCACATTTTCAATAGCCAGCTCTCGCGACAGAGTCAATGAATTCCAAATGATTGAGGCAAATTCCAGTCGCTATCGAGCTAGAGACTTAAAAAGAGTAGCAAGCAACAGGGAGTCAAAAATTGACGACATATTCTTAAAATCATTCCTAACGACGTCCTCACCGCTGCATTTACTGAAGTAAAGACATGATTGTTGAAAGCAAGTGAGCTGTCAATATACACTCCAAGGTCTCTGATAAAGGAGACTGGAGGAACTAATACGTAATCCAGTTAATATTCAAGACAAATAACATCACGCTTCTGGATAACACCATTGCATTGGATTTCAAGGGGTTAAGTAACAAGCTGTTTTCTAAACACCATCTCCGAAACGCAACTTTGATAATAATAATAATAATAATAATAATAATAATTAATAATAATAATAATATTATTTTATTTGCAACCATATTACAGTGAAAAATCGGGTCAGTCAAAGCCTAAATGGCTTGCGGGACTGGAACCCTTCAAACTCACCATCAGCATGGTAACAAAAGCGCAAAAGAAAAGAGAAAAAAACACACACACACGCCTAACCTACGTATCTAACACTCTGGTCTCCTACACACCCATGACTACCTACACTGAATCGACCATACAAGAACGGAGCCATCTTTTAACCTTAGTTTTAGAGTCAAAAGAGAAAACACCTTCAGGAAGATCATTGAAAATATCCGGAACATAGTAATCACGGGTTCTCATCCCATACCTCGTGAAGCAACGAGGCCGTTTGAAACGGGTTGTTTTCCTTAGCGTAATAATAATAATAATAATAATAATAATAATAATAATAATAATAATAATAATAATAATTAATAATAATAATAATAATAATAATAATAATAATAATAATAATAATAATAATAATAATAATTTATTTCAAAACCCCAGCATGTCCACGTCACAAGTCAGGTTCGTCAAAGCCATCCAGGGCTTGTATGACTGAACCTATCTGCAGTGGCCTCAAAAATAACTATGCCACGTACTAAAGAAATTTGTGTCAGTTCTAATAACATTTGTGACACATTAAAAAGACTGACTCAAGGGAAAGCACCTATACACACACCTGCACATATGCACAAACACACAAGCCGGTCCTTGTCACAATTGAAGAAGGTCTTGATAGATGTTATGTTCTTGGTGTTGTGGATCTTGAAGCAGAAAAACTGGGTAGTGAAGTCGTGTTGATTCACTCAAACATAACCCAAATAAAATAAAATAATAAAATATGGTGTTAAGCATTCTTTAAAAAAATGCGAAAAATTGTGAAATAAAATTTTGACGGATTACAGGTGATAATAATAATAATAATAATAATAATAATTTTATTTGCAACCATATTACAGTAAAAAATCGGGTCAGTCAAAGCCTAAATGGCTTGTGTGACTGGAACCCTTCAAACTCACCAACAGCATGGTATCAATAGCGCAAAAGAAAAGAAAAAACAAAACAAAAAGACAAGAAAAAAAAAGACAGAAAAGAAAGAAGAGAAAAACACACACACACACACCTAACCTACGTATCTAACACTCTGGTCTCATACACACCCATGACTACCTACACTGAATCGACCATAAAAGAACGGAGCCATTTTTTAACCTTAGTTTTAGAGTCAAAAGAGAAAACACCTTCAGGAAGATCATTGAAAATATCCGGAACATAGTAATCACGGGTTCTCATCCCATACCTCGTGAAGCAACGAGGCCGTTTAAAACGGGTTGTTTTCCTTAGCGTGCGAGACGGATCGTGCAAAATCTTAAACCGATTCGTCCAAAAATAACGAAGTATCACTGTTTGTCGGAGTAGAGAGGAAAAATTCGGCATCTCAAGGTCACTGAAAATGTTCGTGCTGTCTGTGAAAATTGAATTGTACGCCACACTTTTCAAAACACTTTTCAACAGGGTGTTCACTTTAGCATGCCACTGTCCACTACTGTGCGCAAACACCGTAATCCCGTACCTAAGTACACTGTATGCCAGGGCATAAACCAAAATTTTTCGAACATGAAGAGGAACAAAGATTCTAATATTATAAAGCAGACAGGCCACTTTTCGTAACACTCTACATATATATGCTAACTGATTATTCCAAGACATGTCGTGGTCAAAAAAAATTCCCATGTATTTAGTGGTCTCCACCCACTTAACAGGGACACAAGTACAAGGGTCGCACAATATACCATGAAGAAAAAACGGCTTGTCTACGAAACCGTGTTTCAGCGGATTTCGAAAACACATCAATTTTGTTTTATCCACATTTACTTTTAAAAGATTCATAGAGTACCAATCCATTGCTTTATTAGCATTGACTTGTACTAATAAGAATAATAATAATAATAATAATAATAATCTTTATTGGCTCAGGAGAGCCATGGTACCGCGGAAAGGCGACAGCCCGTACCATGGAGGCTCGCCGTGCCACGTCTAGTGATGACGATTATGAGATGATATATACAAGGAAAGGACGACACTGTCTTCTTCACCGTGCGTTGGGGCTCGGAAAGCCCTGGAGGTTTGATGGTGATGAGGACGACGTGCTCTTCTGACCCGGTGCACGAGTCTTGGAGGTTCGGCGGTGGTTCTGGCCAGTAGGCCAGCGAGCCAAGGTGACCTTCGGCGGGCTTTTCAATGCACGTTTCGGATGGTAAAGCCCTGGCGGTTTATGGTGCGCTCGCTCGCTTCGTTGAAGGCAGCGGCTCCAGGTGGTGGCCCAGTCGAAGTAGGCAGCTGCCACCGCGATGCATTGACGTCCAGGGCTAAAACGTAGCGCCGCGGTCACCCGGTGTAGCTTCCTGGGCATCGTCGTCGTCGCTTTCACTACCATCAAGGAGCGTCTCGTTTCTGCTACCCTGTTAGTTCATCCAGAGCACGACGCCCCCACGAAACGTGATGGTTGATGCTTCTGGATACGCAGTAGGAGGGGTGCTGCAACAACGCATCAACAATGAGTGGTTCCGGCTCGGTTTCTTCTCCAAAACATTTACACCTACCGAGGAAAGATATAGTGCCTTCGGCCGTGAACTCCTCCTGGCTTACCTTACCATCAAGCACATCAGATTCTTCCTAGAAGGACAATTATTTGTGATCTTTACAAGATCACAAGCCACTGACCAATGCCTTCAGATCATCTAAGGCCACATACTCTCCGAGAGAGACGCGACACTTGGCATTCCTAGCTGAATTTTTAACCGACATTCAGCATATCAGGGGCGTCCACAACATCCCCGCCGATACCCTCAGTCGCGTCTCCGCAGTTCAGTACCGCGGGTGTGACCTTGAGACGACTCCCTGATCTACAGGAGAGTGACGAAGAGCTCCGCAACCTTCGCTCTTCCGCTAACCTCCTCTCTCCATCTTGAGGACGTTTACTTTTCCGACCTGGGCACAAACATCGTTTGCGACGTCGACTCGGCGACCGGACAGAAACGGCCTTATCTGCCCTTACCACTTCGGCGTCAGATCTTCAACAACCTTCATGCTCTCTCACACCCAGGCATCCGCGCCTCTCAAAATCTAATCGCGGACCGATTTGTCTGGCCGGGCATGAACACTAATGTCCGCGCGTGGGCACAAGCATGCATTGCTTGTCAGCAGAGTAAGGTGTCCCGGCACACCATCACGCCTCTGGCAAAATTTGCACTCCCGGACACCCGCTTCGCCACCATCCACGTGGACCTCGTAGGACCCCTACCGTCATCACAGGGCTACCGGTACCTCCTAACCTTCATCGACAGGTTCACGCGCTGGCCGGAGACTTGTCCCATTAAAGACATCACTGCCGAGACTGTCGCCACCGCACTTCTGTCCACCTGGATCTCCCCGCTTTTGAGTTCCCGCCGAAATCGTGGCCGATCGCGGACGCCGATTCGAGTCGGCCCTTTTCCGAAGCCTGACAACACTTCTTGGCATCGCTCACCTGAAGACCACAGCCTACCAACCGCGTAGGCAAATGGTTTGGTCGAGCGGTTCCATCGACATCTCAAAGCCTCCCTCATGGCCCACGCCACACCAGATAAATGGGCCACGTCTCTACCCATCGTCCTGCCTAGGGTTGCACACAGCCATAAAGGAAGACCTCGGATGTGCCGCATCACATTTAGTTTATGAAACATCGCTGCGCCTCCCAGCGGAATTGGTCAGCCCTACCACCCTCATCCATGGCGGCCTCGACGATTGACTGCAGGATTGCCTTACGCGGAGGACCTAGCCCGTCTGTTCGGTGACGTGCGCGCTACACCGACGCGTACGCGCCAGAGCAAGCCTCCTTTCTTCCATCGCGACCTGCACAACAGTAGACTACGTGTTTTTGCGCGTCGACAGCGTCCGCCGTTCGCTCCAGCCACCTTGCACTGGTCCCCACCCCGTCATGGCACGCGACGAAAAAACATTCACGCTGCGGGTGAATGGCCGCTACACGGTCGTGCCCGTTGACCGCCTCAAGCCGGCATTTGTTGAGAGCGATACGATCGCTCAGCTGGCTGATCTTCCCAGCGTGCAGGCTATCTCGTGCTCCACAGTAGCACACTGCAACCAGCATCAAACACTCCAGGACAGTTCACTGGGACGACTCCGTCTCCAAAAAAAGGGGGGGGGGGGGGGCTATGTGGCGATAGCAACTGGAAAAAAAAGAAGATCACGTGGAATTAAATGAGCCAGATCAGTTCAATTTCTGGAATTCGTCAGACGTAGTCACTTTTCGTCTGTCTTTCTCTACATTGGGGACTTTACACATTAGAAATAACTTAACATCGTCAGCAAACAGAATGATGTTAGCACTGCTAACACAATAAGGGATGTCATTTACAAACAACAGGATCAAAAGCGAGCCAAGAATTGAGCCCTGCGGCACTCCAGACGTTGAAATAAACTGTTCGGAGAAGATGCCATTGACACGAACAGAATTGCGACGATCACACAAGTAACTATGAAACCATCTGCACAAATGCGGGCTGAAACCATGTGAGGTCAGCTTGCTCAACAATAAATCCTGCCTAACGCAGTCAAATGCTTTGGACATGTCTAGGTACATGGCGTCAACTTGACCTCTACTATTAACTCTTGGTGCGGTATAACTTAAAGACAAGCACAAATTGAACTCTACAGACCTACCTCCTAAAAAAACATGTTGTTCATCAGATATCACCGTGTTCAGGTAAAAATAAACACGCTTATGAACTACTTTCTCAAAAACCTTCGCAAAACCACATAATAATGACACAGAACGATAATTACTAGCTAAACAAGAATCACCTCCATTTAATACAGGGACAACAACGGCGAACTTCCAGAGCTCAGGAAAAATGTCCTTGTTTAAGTGATACGTTGAAAATATGACACAGAACCGGGGCAAATATAGCACAGCAACCTTTGCTAATAAAAGTGGGTATGCCATCAATACACGTAGAAAATTTCGGTTTCATTTGATCTATTGCTTCGATTGTATCTTCAATGTCGACAGTAAAAGAAGACAAAAGTCATCATATTCTACACCCAAGGTATTAAAGGGATACTACAACGAAATTTCGGCGCTCATTTTTTGGTCTATATGTGTCCAAAAAGAGCAGTATCACATGGAACATACCAATATCTTGTTAAAAAAGTCTCGAAAAGGAATTTTAAAACGAATTAAACGATTAGCAAAGAGCACCTGGTGGATGTCGCTAACGCCTCGTTTGTAATGCTCGTCTAGGAACCTTGAGAGCTAGTGACGGAAATCGTCTCGCCTCCGGCCACGACGAGAGAAGGGGGAAGGAGGAACTCCCCTCTTTCCGAGAATCCTTTTTGTGAGTCGCAGAAGTCGCTATTGTCCCCCTACAAGATTATAGAAGATTAACCCGTCACTCAAAATTCGTACAAAAGCAGCCGCTTCGGTGGCTGGAACGACTAGGCCATCCTCTCGACGTCAGCCTCGCCGTAGTTTTGCCTGGCTTTGCTCGTTTGAGACGATTTACGTCACGATTGCGCTGGGCCTTCTCCGAGCGCTTGCCAGAGTGGGCCGTTTATAACGAAAAATACAGCCACCAGGATCAAAATACAAACGGGCGATTGTCATTTACGGATATTGTGGATCGATATTCAACCTATTTTTGAACACGACGGGAATATTTCAAATTTCGTTGAAGTATCCCTTTAATATTACTCGATTGCCGAGGCAAGTGGCAAGAGCTAAAAAAGTCAGCAAAACAATTTGCTACTTTAGCTGGTAAAGATTTGTACCCAGCACCATCACGAAGGAAAATGTACAAATTCTTTTCCCGAAGGTGTTGTTTCACGTATCTCCGAAATTCTTTAGGATTTTTCGGCTAACTACTTTCAAAGCCAATAAAATGTATACACTTGTCCCGTTTATACAGTTGTTTAACCAGGCATCGATAAATACAGAATTTGTGATACCAAACTACAGTGCGCTGTATGTCGAACTGAAGTTTCGGGCTGCATTATATGGGACAAAATGGTGTAAGGTGACACCCTTTTTTTCAGAGTGTAGGCTATGCGTTTTTTATGTTCCTTAGCCTGCGTGGAACGCACTTTTCGCATACTATCATGTCAATAAAGGCACTGTGTGTTAATAAGTATCCCAAACAACGAATGTATACTCTAATATAGACCTAACGAGGGTGTTATAAACAATTGATTTAGCATATTTGATAAAACTTTTTAAAGTGCGTTCTAAACTATCTCAAAAATACTATTTTCAACGTCATTTAAACTGACTTTACGGGTCAACGTGACAACAACCCGTTATAAAGAGAGCAAACATTTTACTTCTACATGCGGTTGGTCTTAAGTAAATGACGTAAATGTGAACAAATAAAACTTGAAGGATAAGGCAGTTTACCACTTCGATATCTTTGGCATTGAAAATGTAGTATGATGCTATGTAGAGTGATTGTACACCAAAATTTGATTTAGTCCTCTGTTATTGCCGTTTATCATGGCTGTCACAACCAGGAAAGCGTAACTGAGAAGATACACAACGATGGAACAATAACAACTCTCACACAATCGAAACATTTCAATATACAAGTAAAATTAGTATTGACGCCTACGTAAAAAAATGTGATTCAGGATGAAAATTGATACTCTAAAGGGTCAACGTTTTGCGCTTTAATGAAACATTTTATAAAGAATACTTAGAGTATACATTTCAGTTGCGAAGAGCATAATAAATACTTACATTTAGTAGGCACGCCTTAGTTAGCTGAAGTTGTCGACACGAGGACCGCACCGCTTAGAATACGAAGTCTGCTGAAAGTGAATTAAATATATACGTCTAGACCTGAAAATGGTGCTAAAATATACGCAATGTGTACTTTTCTAAGGACAGAACGAGCGGAATGGTAGGGATAATTAAACTTGCGGAAGAAAAACGAGAAGGGACGGACAAACACAAACTTCCATTGGGCAACAACATTTATTTACACCCAAGGGTTTGCTTATATACAGGAAAAGGAGGGGGGTGAAAAAAGGGGCGGAAATGAGGTGAAAAAAAAGGGGGGGGTCTACCACAACAATCGGGGGTCACACCTCGAGGTATGGTCGGGAGATACAGGAAGCCTTCGCCATGTGTCGATCCAAGGACAACAGCGGATCCCCATCCATTGCCCTTTCGGGGAAAGAGATAAGATTTCTTAGTTCGGAGCTCTCTCCCCCTACGTTCCTGACAGCGACTCAACCTTGACGGCATAGTGCTCCTCCTTCCTCCCCCCCCTTTTTTCCCCTCCTCTCCACCCCCTTCCTTTTCCTGTATATAAGCAAACCCTTGGTGTAAATAAATGTTGTTGCCCGATGGAAGTTTGAGTTTGTCCGTCCCTTCTCGTTTTTCTTCCGCAAGTTTCATTGTACTTTTCTATTTTTATAAAATACCAAATACGCATGCTATTGTTTTATTGCTTTTAAACACGGGTATAATAAACGATAATATTAGAACCTCACTGAGGAGTATGATATAACAATTTCTTACTCTATAAAAATTACTGCAAAATTAATAGATAACCGAATTAATCTAGATCAAAAATCCCCCCCCCTTCCAGCTAGCACAAATCTTTGGGCAAAACTTTGTTTCTTTTTATCTGAGAATGTAGGCCTTTAAAAATCCAGACCCCAAATTAGATCCATGCTTGACTTTCTCTTGATAGAGTCGGTATCTTGGCATAATCTGCAAAACAAGTTGCAAAGTTAGGCTTAATAAATGGTAGTTTTCCAAGCATCTGCTCTCATGGTGTCTAAATTTGTACATAATGAAAAATACACAGCGCAAAAGGACATAAAGGAAGAGACACACCGTATAGAACAGCGTTCTGTTCTATCCGGTGTGTCTCTTCCCTTTATGTCCTTTTGCGCTGTGTATTTTTCACTATGTACAACCAATACCAACTAGCCCAACTTTCTACTTTATTACAGTGTCTAAATTTCCAAACGCCACAGGGAGGGTTCACTTCTGGTTGTTTGAACTTCTTGTGACAACTTTAGACCTAATGGCCTAAGACATTTGGGAAACACAAAAAAGTACTCTGATACTAACGCGTTGAAGCAAAACCGTGTTACTCCCAAGTCATGCCCAAAAGATTGCAGAAACTTGTGCCAAGTTTGAAGTTTCTTTGGTGTGCTACCTGCGCGCTTAGAATTCAGAAGAAGGTTTGACTTCGGGTGGTACGTTCACCTAACTACATTAAGAAAATTCTGCGATGCGGATTCTCCGCCCACCTAATAAGAACCCTAGTTTTTAATGCCGCCCAGATTTGTGCTCGTTACTTGAAAAATGAAATGGATTACATTTACAAATTAACGAGCCTCAAAAGTAATGGATTACCGTTACAAATTATATTCGCTCAAAAGTAACGGATTACTTTACTCATTACGTTACAAATTACTTCCACGTTACTTTTTTGTACACTTATCCAAAAACAACAAAAACAATTTTGATATTTTTCAAAAACGTTTTGCAACACTACTTTTCATTTCGCAGTAGGCCTTGTAAAAATAAAACATTATATTTAAGAGAAAGAGTGTAGCTGCACTCCGTTCAAGGTGACAAGGCACCGAAACTGCAACAACACCCGCCATCCCGCTAGCTTACGGCCTCCTGAAATGATCCCTGGAATTCTGCAGACAAAGCTAGCGGTGTGCATGCACAGTAGCAGCGTCTTCCTCAGCTACGAGAATCGCAGCTAAAGGCGCGATCTACGAAAGCTACCTTTTGACTCGGGTATTTTGCCTGTTATCCACAAGAAAAGAAAAACTTAATTCTAACGTCACAATGTATAGCAAATGCAGAATGAAGGTGTCCCAGCTTATCTTGATGTCTTTCCGTAGATAGAGTTTGTTGTTTTTGCTGATGAAAATGTGTGTTTTGTGGCAAGCAAAGTATGCACTGAAACTCTAGGTTTCCGTTCTTAATGCCCTGAATTTTAAACATCTCATTTAGAGAAGGCCATGGAGACAACGGACACTCCATCTTCGAAAACCCGACCAGTTAGAGAAAAAAGGGCTGTTACGAGTTATCGATCGTTCATCGGTTCTCACTTTCATACCAATATACGTGCAGGCCAGGGGAGGAGAGGGCATATGGAGCGAGAGAAGCGGTGGCCATTGGTTTAAAAAAACAATAGAGGATCACTCCACTTTTACGCGATTTCTCTCTCTCTCTCTCTCTCTGTCAGCACTCCTCTAGAGGACCTACCCCCCCCCCTTTATGTTGACAGTTGACTGTAAAGTGAGGAGTGGACTCGACCACCATGTCCAGTCAAGTAAACCAAAAGGAGTATCGTTCGTACCCTCGAAGACGATGCTCTTAGCCTCGCGCCGGGCGCTTTTCAGCCGTGCCTCAAAAGCGTGCTAGAATTAAGTAGCGCACATCAAAGACAATCAGAATTCGACCCCCTCGCGCGGGGCTACACCGTCTGTTACGTGAGTTGTGAACCCGCGAATCGGGGGGGGGGGGACGGATCCGCGTTTGATGTGTATGCCGGTGGCGGGAGACGTCGAAGAAGTTGGAAAGTGTGAAACGGTGTAAAAGACAAAAACAAATTAACACGAAGAGCTTTCTCCTGCCGGGGAGAAGAAAAACAGAATGGAGGGCGACGGAGAGCCTGCTTGGCGTTGGCTTACTTGATCTTTGTCTTTCGTATATTTGTACATGCCTTGCCCGTTTTTCTTGGCTCTAGACTTCTAGTTACCGGTCATACAAAAAATCATGTTTTCTTTTTGGCTATTCTACCCTTCCGGATGTTCTCTATTTTGTGGAACTTGCTCTTTTTAGGCTGCTGAATATTCTGTTTGTATTACTCCAGTTACTGTATTTTCATAATTTAAAAAAAGTAACGTTATAATTAAAGTAATCCGTTAGGAATATTTTGTAACGAAATTACATTGGAAATTACTTCCGAAAAAAATAACGTGGCAATTACAAAATTACTTGAAAAGTAACGGATTACAAGCAATCTGTCACTTGTAACGGATTACTTTCCAAGTCTGATTGCCGCCACATCGCGCTATATAGTCGAAGCGCTCCTCACTCCGGAAGGTAACCCGGGGAAAGATCGCGACCTTATGGCAGTCAGCTCCATTTGTCACCCAGGCGCCGTATTCATATTTCGGTAGCCTTCAAAATCTCAGTTTGCATTCTTTTATTATTAGTGCCGCATGTGCATCTAAGGTGAAAACACTGGTCTATCCCTTCAGATTTTTCTCTTCGCAGCCAGCATGCACAAGGAGTAAGAAACAAAATCTCGACGCAGTCGCGTTGTACAGCGATAGTTGTATTGGGCTGTTTCCACCACTGTAAGTTACATCCGTTGTAGTTCTGGTAGTTGTTAATTTTGTCGTACTAGGGTACGGGGTGTCCGTCATCGATGTTGACATATCCTTGATCGAGATCGCCGGCCGTCCGCTGGATTCAATCGTAGTTCCGCTGCTGCGTGTGAAGCAGACGCCTTACCACTGAGCTTTTCCACAGCTTTCTTAACATTTTATTGACCTTCTACAAGCTACACTTTGACCTTCTGCAAGCTACACTTCTACACTTTGAAGTTCAAAAATGTCGCGATTAAAAAACCATTTCGTTCCCAATCTTTTTCAAAAAATATTTCAGTTTTGTTTACAAACATAAGAAGTATTGTTCGCAACCGCGATGACTTGTCCTCCGTCATTGACGCGGCGTCGGGTGACGTTGTCATTCTTACAGAAACTTGGCTTTCGAGTGCTATTCGCGATAATGAAATTTTTGATTGTGTTCAGTGTTATAGGTTTTATCGCTGTGACCGAGCTGATAGGCGGGGGGGGTGGGGTTCTAATCGCTGTGAATGTAAATCTGGAATGTTACCAAATAAGCATTAATACCCAGCTTGAACTAGTTTGCGTGCGTTTAATCTCCGCCCATAGAAATGTTATTTTGTGTGCCTGTTATCGTCCGCCTAATGCGTCCACAACTTTTTGTTCTGCCCTGCATGACGCGTTATGCACAATTACATCTAGGTTTCCGTTTTCACCTTTATTTTTACTTGGCGATTTCAATTTTGCCCCTGATCGACTGGTCAGGAGCATTCCCAACTACCACTTGCAATTCTGCAATTTACTCTGATTTCCTCAATCTTTGCTTGGATTTTTCATTAACACAACTTGTTACTGAACCTACTAGAGTCACTGTGTCTTCGGCCACTGTACTAGATCTCATTTTCTCCTCTGACTCTAACCTTGCCTCTTCCATATCCTACTTACCGGGTATTAGCGATCACTCCATTATACATTTCTCGTTACTTACACCAATGTCTGATGCTAGTAAGTCAACAAAACGTTTCTTTGACTATAGTAAAGCAAATTTCGGTGCTATAAATAACGAATTAGCTGGCTTCCTTGATGAATTCCTTCCTAGTTTTTCTCAACGCTCAGTTGAAAGCAATTGGTCCATATTTAGAGATAAATTAGTATCTCTAATTAACTTATTCATTCCATATAGGTCCATCAAAACAAATTCATTGTCTCGCATGGTTCAATGTAACACTTAAGCGCCTTAACAACAAAAAGAAACGTTTGTTCCGTTCTGCAAAGCTTTCTTGTAGTGATGCACGTTGGGAAATTTATTACGCAGCTGAGGATGTTTATAAACTAGCCATCAAGGACGCTAAACTAACATTTTTTTAATGTGACCTTACCCTCCATGTTACTTCACAGTCCTAAACAGTTTTGGCGTGTTATGAATGGAAACAAAACGAATGATATCTCGCTCACTAATAACGGTGTTGTTATTCCAAATGACCATTGTGCCTCCATTTTAAATGACATTTTTGTAAAAGCGTTCTGTGTCGATGATGAGTGCTCCCACCCTGTGTACCCTAATTATAACTTTTTGCCTATGGATCCTCTTGTAATTGACTATGACGGAATTCTAAAGTTGATTGATAACTTAAAAACATCTTCGTCTTTTGGAGTTGACAATGTCACCTCCACACTCCTTAAGAATACTAAAAATTATATCGCAATTTACCTTTTCAAGATTTTTGAGCAATCTCTTGCATCTGGTGTATTGCCTGAGCAGTGGAAAATAGGGAAGGTGATTCCACTCCATAAACAAGGCGATAAACAGAGTCCTCTTAACTATCGCCCCATTTCCTTAATCAGCACACCTTGTAAACTTTTAGAGCACATAATATTCACTCATCTGGTTAACTACTTGGACTCTAATTCCTTCTTTTCTCCATCTCAACATGGCTTTCGTAAATCCCTTTCATGTGAGGCTCAACTACTGACCTTCACTAATGATGTGCTTTCCATACTTGACCGTGGATCCCAGATTGACTGTGTTTTTTTAGATTTCTGCAAAGCTTTCGACAAAGTTCCTCATAAACGTTTACTTTTTAAACTCAGTCAACTCAATCTCGATCCTAACGTGCTGTCTTGGATAACATGTTTTTTAACTAATCGTTCTCAGTTCGTTCATGCTAACAATGTAAATTCTTCTATGAAACCTGTTACTTCTGGTGTACCGCAAGGGTCTGTCTTGGGGCCCCTGTTGTTTTTAATTTACGTAAATGACTTACCACTGTGTGTATCATCATCTATTAGCCTCTTCGCTGATGATTGTGTAATTTATCGAGAAGTCACTAATACTACTGACATCACCCTTCTTCAAAATGACTTACAAGCTGTGGCTGATTGGTGTGATTTGTGGCAAATGTCCCTTAATACTAACAAATGTAAAGCGATGAATATCTCCCGTCGAATCACTATATCTTCTATTTACTCAATTTTTGAAATTCCTCTTGTAACTGTACCATGCTACAAGTACCTTGGGGTGCACATCACTTCTAACATGTCATGGAAAACTCATACTGACCACATTATCGCCAACGCTAACTCCATGCTTGGTTACCTAAAGAGAAACTTTAGGTTAGCCCCAGTGTCCCTAAAACTACTAATGTATAAAACCCTTGTCCGTTCCAAACTAGACTATGCCGCAGCAATCTGGGATCCGGGTCTCTCAACTCTCGTGACTGATCTTGAAGCCCTACAGAATCGCGGTGCCCGTTTTATATTTACTAACTATCATCGCACATCTAGTGTCTCAACTATGAAAACTAATTTATCACTTCCTGCTCTTTCATTACGCCGAAAAATATCTCGTTTGTGTCTTTTTTATAAAATTTATCATTCCAATACTTTGCTAAAAAACAAACTAATGTTAAATCCTGTTTTCATCTCGCCGCGCGTAGATCATCAATTTAAAGTCGGAATTCCTCATTGCATTACCTCAGCCTATTATAACTCTTTTATTCCCAAGAACATCTTCAGAGTGGAATCGCCTTCCCGCGCAATTAGTAAACATACCGTCCTTTGACTTGTTTAAAAGTGCGGTGACTGCCTACCTATGTTAATATTTTTCTTTGTTTGTTTGCCTTGTTCTATAAATTTCTTAACTTGTTTACAAATTTTTTAAACATTTTTAGTGCTTGGCTTGTAGTGTTTGTATATTGTTTGTATTTCAATTTTGTCTTGTACCACTCCCCTCTGTAATGCCCCAGAGCCTTGAGAATACTGAAATAAATAAAAAATAAATAAATAAACATATCTCGAACACACGCCACACTGCGAGTTACGTAGTATCTATCTTATACATCACAGAAAGATTTGAATTCAAACAGCAAGAGTTCTGAGGGGGCATTCAATAAGCTTTTAATAACTCAAGCGACATATAAACAGTGTAACCTCACTGAGCCACGTCACAGCGTTGACGAGTGTGCCTGAATGTCCTTCTGTTTAGGGTGATTATATTCTTTTCCAGTACCCGATGGCGGCTGCACCCGATCTCTGGAAAAATGGAAGGAAATAGCCGAGAATAATATGCCACCGTAGAACTGTCAGTGACAAGAGCCCGTGCCGGTGAGCGCGCTCTCGCGCTCTCCAGAAAGAAAAACAAAAGAGCGTTCGGTACAAAATTATCAGGTGTCTATTTTGTTCCGAACGCGTTCACGCACCCCACGGTGTGTGCGCGACGCCTATGCGCAACGACTTCGCCGCATTGTGTAGCAGGTAACGCTGGGATTATAGTGTGGCAGTTTTGTCACAGAGACGACGAAGAGGTCGGCAAGTGCGAGCGCTGAGGTCGGGAAACGCGCTGCAGAGCTTTCACGGGTCACTAACGGAACGGCTCGGCGGCGGCATCAGGCGATGCGAACTACAGTCTCCTTCCGCTTGTAAATACTCGTAAATATAATTATGTGGAGACCAGAAGTAAGGTTTCACACATAAATATGTGTGTGTGTGTTGTGTCACAATAGTATAGATAGACAAAGAACTCCCAATTTTTTTAATGACATTTCAACCCTGACGAACTGTGATCCGTTTATTTAGGCCCCGAGACATATTGTTTAAAACAGAGGGGAGAAGGACGCCCAAAATATCCGCAGGATTGCGTACATTTTAATATTTTTTTTGTCGAGAAGGTTTGGTTGAAGGGAGAATACTGTGCTTACCCTAAAATATGGGGATCACCGTATTGGAAAAAAAAGTTCGGCCTTCTTCGCTCCCCCACAGAGCGAGCGCCTTAGCCAAATAATTGCGGTCTGCCATGGGGCCGACGAATGATGGAGCGCTCAACCGCTCAACCTATTTCTGCCCAAAAAACATTATGTGTTTCCCAGTATGTGGACGCCGTTTTACATCACGTGTAATTCTTGTATTCCTAATGGCCAACGACACAAAAAAAACGTGCGCGTATTTTTTGGCAGCATACGGAGTATATTCACTGCACTAGGCACGTAAGTATGCAGGCAGAAAACGTATTCACCAAAATATAATTATGTGAAGCGCTGCATATTTCCAATTCTCACGTCATGCCCAGTAGCACAGACTTTTCAAGTCGAAACATATTCTTCGGCCCTTAATTTTTCGAGCTTGAAATGTAAATACTTAAGATTGATTATTTAAGTGTTATCCCTGCAGCCTGGGTACTCTACATAGCCCTATGTTTTGACGGCGTTGCGCCTGCTTCAAGCAACCACCGCCAGCGGCTCCACCTTTCCTAAAACTAAGGACACTGCTTGTCCGCTGCGCACTGGCATAGCCTCCTCTATGCTCACAAAGCCTGACAGTTTGACTACGGAGTCATTGAGTGCCCGGTCGCAGATTTGGAGCGCGAGGATATGATAGCACAGAGCATTTCTCAGGGGTTCTGTAGTCAGCGCACAGCTTTTGCAGCGGCGAGTTCCCGAAACATGGTTTTCAAACCCGACGAGAAACGAAGCGGTAGCGCACGGAACGCAAGGAACACGAGCGGACATTCCATCGCTCGGGACAAGTGTGTTTTGGCATCTTGCCACAGCTGGGCGCCCGTTACATACCTCTTCTCTCATCCGTTGTGTGCCGCTCTACCTTTTCATTATCGCCGGGCACGTCTCGTGGCGCTTTTCCAGGCTTTGTCAGTATAGAGGAGGCTATGGCACGGGCTACTATCGCAACGACGTGATTCCAATACTTTCGGAACCCATATCTTATAGCAGCTGGGCAGCAACATATGCAGTTTCCAAAAGTGAATAAATGTAGTGGACGGTAGTTGTGACCGCACACATATTTCAGACGAGAAAGACGACAAAAAATAAGGGTTATGGCGGAGACTAGCTGGTGAACTTCCATACATAAATAAAAACTCGAGAGAGGAAAAAAGGAAGGGCCAAAAACAATGGAGTCTCAAAATTCGCCAAAAAAGAAGCTGAAGATGACTAAAAACATGCATTAGGTAAACTACAAAAATACGGGTTATTTCGCAGCCTAGCTGGTGAACGTTCATACATAAAACACCAGAAACAGGAAAAAGGAAGGGACAAAGACAACGAAGTGTTTGAGACTTCGTTGTATTTGACCCTTCCTTTTCCTTTGTCTTGTTTTTTATGTTATGAACAGATAGACAAGCTGGTAAACCTTCACAATGACGAAAGAGCAAACACTGAAAGTTTTTATTTCTGAGGCCAAGGACCAGGCGTAGAGCAAAAGGTGGAGAGGAATTGTAACGGCCAAGGTCTTCTGGGGTTACAACTACGAAGTCACCTAACCAATGTGGAAGGTGCGAGCTGTGCCGGGGCTTACATTAGGTAAAAACGCACTCTGCTTCTCGTCAGGTACCCGTCACTACACTGGGGTACGCGAGAAAGATTTGGGAAGCTAAGCACTGAGAGCCAGTCAGGCAGCACCAAAAGACGGCTTGGGAGGGTCCTTGAACTTTTCCGCTGTCAACGTCGGGAAACCGCTGGATAATCGTCACCACAGATTATCTCGCGCGATACGCCGAAAGGAAAGCCCTTCCTTCAGGGACTGCTCTGGAAGTCGCCAAGTTTTTCATCGAGTAAATCGCCCTCCGGCACGGCGCCCCCGAAGTTGTGATTACAGATCGCGGGTCATCGTTTATGGCGCAGCTGATGCAAGAGATCATCCGTCTTTGCCACACCAACCACCGGCGAACCACAGCGTGCCATCCTAAGACTAATGGGCTGACAGAACGCCTAAAGAAGACCGTCACCGACATGGTGTCGATGTCCGTCGTCGTGGAGCATAAGACGTGGGACGAGGTCCTGCCGTATGTCATGTTCACCTACGACACAGCGGTTCAGGTGACCACTGGTGTTACACCAATCCAGCTGGTGGATGGTCTCAAGGAGACCACGATACTTGATGCCATGCGACCTCACGAGCCAGCTGACGACGGAAGTGACAACGCCCAGTTGGTTGCGCAACGAGCAGAAAACTTCCGCCAGCTCGCCTGAGTCCGGATCCAGGACCAGCAACGTGTCGACGCTGGCCGCTACAACCTTCGTTGTCTGGACGTCCAATTCCAGCCCGTAGACTGTGTGTGGGTGGGGACAAAAATACGACGTCGTGGCCTCAGCGAGAAGCTTTAAAAGTGATACTTTGAACTACACAAAGTGCTCCGACGGGACGCACGCATCATCGCGACGCCGACCGCGACCCGAGGCGGGTCACGTCGTTCGACTTAAGCGATTTTACGCTCGATAGGGCTGTAGACCTTAGGTGTTCCAAATGACTCTTTAGTTTCCCGTCATTTTATTTGCTCTGTTTTGTTTTGTTTTGCATTGGAGTGACGCACTTGTTAAAGAAGGAGTAATGCCTCGGTCGCAGCTTGCCAATTAGTCAGCGTGCCCATGGCCTAGCGGTTGTCGACCTTGGCTCTTACGCCAAGCGCCGAGATTCGATTCCTGGCCGCAAATGCACGTTTTTTGTTTTTTTTCTGTAAATGTCACGTTGTGGCCAATTTAAGAATCCTGTAGCTTATTCGAGGTTAGAATATTCTACGCGCTCAACCTTCTACGGCGATTGTCCCAGACGCCCACGCTTGTACATAAGGCGAGCCGGAATCAGTCTCGCCCTAGCGTTCGATCCTGCTGTTTCACCGCCATCGACGCCTGCGACGCTAACCTTTTTCTTTTTTTTTGGGGGGCACAAGTTCGACCCATTAAACGTTTAGTTTGCTTCAATTTCCATATCCTCATCAATTGTCATTCGTGACAATATCTATACAACCACAAAACATTCCCTGTTGTGTTTTGGGTCGTCGGAGGTTCGAAGACGCCAGGGTAGCGCTTCTAGGAATAAATGGTTATATCATTCACTTGTGTTGTGCGTCCGAAATACCAAGAACAAGAGCTCGAAGATTCATCAGCTGTCTCCTATAAGAGTTCAAACACAAGTTTTCATTAGTCGAGAACACAAGTTGGCAAAAATGCAGAGAGACATATATGTCTGCTGTTTGCGTCTGCTTGAGTTCACAACCCCCGATATACTTAAACCAACACGCTCTCCTTTTTCGCGCGTTCATTCTTTCATGCAAGCCCCAACCGTCGGCCCTCAGAGACACACGCAACCGCTCACGTCCACGAACACACGAATGATGCGGGGTGTCGGTCGGGTGAACGAATGTGAGGCTGGTGCGTGTCCGCCCGGATTATAACTTTCTCTAAACGACCGTCTCGCACGCCAACTTTGACACATGAAGCCTCTGTTCTAACGTCTCCCCGACGGGCTTTAGCGAGGAATACGAACCACGGCTCGCGTGTGCACTCACCAGAAAACGGATGTCTGCGGCTGCCTAATTTAGAACTTAACCTCTCTTGTTCAAAAGATGACGCTTGACAAGTACTTAGGCATGAACGCAAACACAGATGTGAGCGATGAATATTCGAAGTCACTCCTTTGTTGTAATCAGTTGAACGTTGTCAAGAAGCTGCACGAGTAAATACTTCATTTATCGAGATCCACTGGGGAAAATATTATTTCCGGAAAGGCTTATTTACGCAGGCCATAAAATTGTAAATGTTACAAATTTTACAAAACAATGAATCTAATCGCTATTGCTTCACGGGAATTTTTTTGGTGGAAGTCTTTCTTGTTTCACAATCTTGTGCGGCCTTTCGAGCATCAATGATGACCCCGACACATAACCTGGATGGCTGTAGTATGTAGTATACGACGTTCCAGACAAAAGTAGGTTTATTCTATGCGGACCTTTTTTATGTACATATATAATGTGTACAAAAGTGCACACTCAGATCTGTAATTTTCCTTACTAAAGATCACAGTCCGGACATAAATTTTTATGATGCCCTTTTAAAACAAATTGAAGTGAAATCCAAGCAGCATTTTATTCCTCCGGAGCCATTTCAGAAACACTGAGGCTGAACCTCTCTTCTCGGTACATATGTCAAATACGTTTTTTTTTACATTTGAACAAGATTGATATGAATGAACGCCTGTGTTATACCACGAAGACATTAGCGGGAAAAATTATATATATGCGCTTTTCTGGTATTTTAATATAGGAAAATAACGACAAATGCTTGCTTTTTGGTAGATCCTAAGTGTTTTTTACATGAATAATATGCTTGTTGTTGTCGCCAGAGTTATGTTGGAATTGAGGCATGCTCACATATTAAGGCATAAAGTCGTAACTACATCAAGTGGTTGTACATAAAACGCATACAATACGAATAGCAAGCGGAGGTGGATGATCTTCGCTAACGATTGCATCATTGAAGTTCCTATCCCCAACCTTACATTTGGACAAAACGCTGCATAAAACTACTGCATTAAAAAAAGAAAACTTCATATTGAATATGACAAAACAGGTAATAAGATTAAAGTCATCCTCTTGAAGTGCAAACTCATGTAGGCGTTGAATATAACGTATTTTTTTAAGCAACAAATAAGTGTACATTCCGCCTGCATCTTACGGGGCGAAACGAATACATTTTCTCGGTGCAAAAATCGACGTCATAATATTTGACGAGTGACAATATTTGTGTTGTACCTCTGCAATATTTTTTTTTCAACTTTTCAGGTAAGAATTATGATAACCCTGCTAAAACTGTCGATACGTAAAGCACAGAGTCATATATAAAGAAACTTCTGTCGATAGGATGACAACGGTTGTGTAGGGCCAACAGCGAAATTGTCATATATTTGCATCCGCGACCAAAATAATAAAATTTTCTTCAGCAGATTGTATTTCGCATAAAAACAAGTGACCTGAACAACAGGCCTACAGAAAGACTCAGCATCACTTTGTTCTACTATTAAGCACGATCTTGTTTAATAAGCGTTGTTCACGCGCTGCAAAACACTACGAGCTATAATTCAACCTCAGGGACGTACAACATAGAAGCTGATTGGGGTTTACATGCTGACATCCCCCCCGTCCCCTATATTTAGTAGATATTCAAGGTTTTTGACCAGCCACAGGATGTGGTTGAAATCAAACGGAAACTAGTTTGGTTGATAGTGTTACTTTATGTTTGCTCCGGAATTTGAATGAGTTTATGAGATCACCTCTTATACGGCTCTTCTCAAGACAGCTCGCTCGCATCTTTGCATTTAATTGCATTATAAACACTTTACACCATTCGATACTCTTGTGCTACCACCAAATTTCACGTCGTACTTCTAAAATGGCGTTCTGGAAGTGTTATAAAAGACATAACTCACGAGCTTAAAATTTAAGGCCAGCACACTACAATATCCTTTAAATGAAGAGTTTGACAAGCATTCTTTGTAAGCATGCTGTTGGGATTCAGATCCAAATTGATGAGTCCACAATCGTTGCAAAAAGCTGACCTTCCATAATAAAAAAAAAAAAAGAGCAGTACTTGTTTATCCAAACCTAGGCAGACCCTGCTTAGCACTTCAGGTGCGCTCAGGCTAATGCCACGTAAACCACTGCGCGACAATACTCTTCTAAATAACATGCAATAAAACGCAGGGCGCGTCCAGTTGCGAGCATCTCATTATTACTTCACGCTTATTGAACGTGCGGCGGTAGCCGTTGGAACGGCATAAAAACATATCGCGAAGCAAGAAATATGAAGACGATCTGCTACGCTTTGCGTTTATAAATATTTCAGAACTACGGGATTGTATTATTTGTATTTTCAGTTCGAGTTTGGACGTAATTTTGGGTGGTCTATTTGTTCGTAGTTTAAGATATGCATCGGCGTGATCATGAATGATTGACAAGTGTGAGGAAATTGAATTACAAACGTAGCTGTTGTGGTTAATGCAATTCGTATTCTATTTGATGTACAACAGGATAATATTGATTTAAATCGTAAGAAAACAACTGCCACGTGCTGTAGCAATGTGCATGTTAACAAGAAAGCGAACACTTCACGTGAGTCTTGGTAGAAGCCCACAGTGCGCGGACTTCATCATGAAAAAGAAGGTATGCAACCAATTTCCAATTTAGTCAAGCAAATGAGCAAACCTTTGAACACTAAACAATAAAAATAAAAAAATAAAAACTTTAAGGCGACAGCAATGCCATCAATTGAGTAGCTACAAGTGGTGCATGGCACGAGAAGGTAAGCGCCAAGACTAGGCCGGTGAATTTAGCTTCCTCATAATATATCGACAACATTTTGATGAGCATTTTTTCTGCTAAGTTTGGCTTCTCGGATGAGTTATTTCCACAATTGTTATTCAAAAGAGTTTGACAGCGAAAACTGGTTAATACGTAGCTCTTAGTGGACGCGCCTTTTTCTTTTATAAGTTGACTTGCGCCATTTCTTTGAATTTTAGTATTAGAGATACAAATGCCATATTCAAATATTTATTTATGAAATTATATTATTGGACAAATACGTGCTCCCAAGGTGGAATAGAAGTGCAACTGCACATCCTCGAAGTTTCTATTGTGTAACTTGACTACCGGCTCAATCTAAGTTGTTACGTACCACCACGCTGTTAGTTAATCAGGCCGCTCGAAAGTACCCATGTGGCTTTCTAAAAGGGAAACGCCCCAATCCTAAAACGGGCAACGGTGCGCTCGCTACGTGACATCACGTCTCCAAAACCGATGTTGCTGAAACGAGATAATGGCCAAAAAAACTCTCGGCGAATATTTTCTGAAGGTGATGAAATATGCCTAAGGTGTGGTTCAGTTCAGCCAGGCGCACGTCCAAAAATAATCTTCTTTATTGAAATTCTGCTGCGTACAAGGCATAAAACCAATTATATACTTCTATTAAGGTTATGCTTGTCTGATAGAACAAAAATGCGTCTTTAGCTGTTTTCAAAATAGTTTAGCAAATGCAGACAGGTGCGGCGTCAACGCATAAAAAGGAAAAATGAAGCAATACACTAGAGAGCACACCGTAGAAGACTTGTGTGTTTGTCACGTGCCTGGTTGCAGCATGCAAATTGGTTCACCGGGGCTGTAGCGGTCTCCATTTAATAAGGCAAAGACGTTTATGTGTATTAGACTTCATTCGTACGGTCTAATCATCGGCAGCGCTGTACGAGCGTTATGTCTACCAGATTAACTTTCTGGGCTCATAGCTGGAGGGTCATACATCGCAAAAAAAGTCCAGTGAAAAACGACAGCCTCGAAGACTTCAGTGGTTCTGAAATATTGTTATTTTAAAGCAGACCACAAAATTACTAAACTCTACTATAACCTCTACACCCCAGTAAAATTAATGCGCGGTTTCTGGTCAAAAGCAGAAAATCTCGGGTGTGTTGATCCAAAATCCTCTCGAAAGGTGGTTGCACAATTACTGATATCGCGTGCTTACCTCTGTATCAGTTCGCAATTTATTCCTCGGACATGCGTTAGTCATTTTGTGGCTCCCCGCATCTCGAAAACACACAATATTGGGTCCTTTACTTTATGCTACTCAAAAACTTATTATTTTACTGCTAAGTAAAGTTCATATCACGTCGATGCCACCACAGAGTCATCAAGTAGAAAGGCTAGTGTTCCACACTTATATTAGAAGTAAGGCTATTGCGTTGATAGGCCATCGCACTGCTACACTCGTTCTCCGCCAGCTATAATTAATGATGACCAGCGCTACCATATTTAACTAAAGCCCCTTCATGTTTCAAAAGTAGCGCAAGGTGCGTCTATGCACGAGCACGTGCAACGTCATCCCTGGGAAGATCATGGCGGCACAGTGCAGCACTGAGCCAGATTTCAGACGCCATGAATTTCCCAGAAGTGGCGCGCGGCACGAGCCTCGAGTATGTCTACAACAATGAATGGCGCCACTTTTTATATTTAACAAACCTCGAGCGCGGCGAAAGAGGAACGAGGCAATCTAGTAGTTGAGTCTAAGCTACGCTGAACCTAGGCAGAAAAGCTATTGGTGTATTTAGTCTACCGCGCCCCGTGCGTCACAGGTACAGCAGCTCGGCCGGCGTTTTCGTAATTCGCTATCATTTGAGATTATTAGTAGGCCGTACACTGCGGATTGCGTGCCTCGACGGCGCGTGCTCAATTCACAATTTTAAGTGACGGCGCCAGCTCCCGTTACGAACTAGAAGGTCAAGTACACGGTCTACTAAAATTCCATATTGGGGCACCATTCCTTCATATGCGCCACCGCCTCAACACAAATCTGAAAATTTTCACGCCATTTTTTTTTGCATTAGCTGCCATACCTTATTTGTGACTCGTCTATGTTGGCCTCTACAGCGCGCTGTAACAAAAAATAGCGTTCTTTGAACCCACCAAGGTGCTTCAGAGGTGCCGTATGTGGCTTGCAAGTTCGTCTGCTAGCATGGGCACGCGCATGCGGCGACACGTTCTACAGCCTACAACTGCTATAAAATTTGACAAGGTAAAAACGGCAAGTCACCTCTTACTAACGTCCGACCTCCAGCATGCCTCCTTTGTCTTTTGCCGTGATTTGGCGTCGCATGCGCGCTCGAGGCTCACGAGGCGTCGAAGCGCTATGAACGGTAGGCAAAAAATATTCAATACCTCCTTTAATAGGCCAATCTCACCAGCTAGTTTGATTACGTCCACCGCTGTCGCCATGCATCGTGGGAACTGTAGTTTTTCTGCACGCGCAGCAACCACGCTGGAGGTCTGCGCGAGCAGAGCACAGGACGACACGAGTTGCCTCGTTCACGGGCGGCTACCTCTTTTGAACTACAGTTATGGCGGCGTCACGCATGCATGGAACGCTTAGTGAGATCAGTCTATTCACTATACTCCATCTTTCAAATGTCTGCAGTAAAGGCAAAGGAATAGGCGCGCTTGCCTAGATCAGCACTATCATTTTGTTTGTACGAGGACTTTACTTCTCCGTTCACTCCCGCAGGGAGCATTTGTGGAAGCAGGTGTTTGGAAAGTGGCGTCTAAACGGACCCCCAGCCCCACAGGGGGCGCTTGCATCTTAGATGCTAGGTGCTTGATGAGTAGCTTCACCACGGACTCCAGCCTGGAGGGCCACCATACCTGCACGCAGGGGCACGTACTTTAGTAGGTGCTTGGTGAGTGGCGTCACTGCGAACCCCGAGCAAAGTGGCTTCGCCCACCCACGCCTGGCTGTGTATGGCTTATCCCATGCACGGGGAAAAGGGGATCCTGGTGGTTGAGCTGAGCCCAGGGTACGTTTGGACCCTTCGGGCCCCCCTTGGCGAGGCAATATACCGCCTCGGCCTCTGCTTCTTGTAGACGGGTGTCCTGGCTTCGCCCGGCCAGGATGATTCAGTCATTCGCCTGGTCTACCCTCTTCTTCCTTTTTTCACTTTTCCTCTCACCTCTTTCTCTTTTCTTCTACACTCTCTTCCTTCCCTTTTCACCTTCTTAGGCGGCAAGGGCCAACCTTGAGTGGAAACAGGTCCTCTCCCTGCAACCACACTAGGGTATAGTGCACAAGCAGCACTCGTAGAGTAATTGTGTCAAGCAAGCCCATCTTGCTATGGCACATTACCTACCCATTGTTGGGCTCCGTGGTGGGCGATGCACCCAGGCACTGAATTTTATTCCCATCTTTATGGGTTCCAAGCTAAACAAAAACTCTGATCGGGCTCTGAAAAGGGCCCGTATAAAGGACAAACTCCTAAAGAACCAAACCACGGCGCCAGAAACTTTTCCGAAATATTTGGTCATGCACTCTGAAAACAACGACAAACCACGTGCAAAACTTTCTCTGTTCCTAGTCGCGAAGACGTTGGAGCTGGTGCTTGGAAAAGAATTCAATGCAAAGAAGCTTGTTTTCCGGTGACATCCTTGTTGGAGCCCATACCGC
>JAZHYW010012929.1:0-15432 GCA_037355805.1 Ixodes ricinus | reverse complement strand
AGGATATGCTTTTTTCATGAGCAGTACTGTCATCAGCAAAGAAATAGAGAAAAATCATAAAGCAAATGGGCACTAGCGCGCGTTTTAGTACCGCTTATTTCTGAAGATGGAATGTGTCCCGAGAGCCTCGAACAGCAGGCAGATCTCCTCAAGGAACACCTTCAGCGCTTATTGAGCTCCCCGGATTACTTCAGCAGCTTTCTTAAAACACAAGGCTCAGGCAGAGCGGCAATTTATTCGAACATCCGGCGCTACCCGGGAAGCTTACGAAACTCTCCCTTTACTCTGAATGAGCTGAAATGGGAGCTACACGAAGTAAAACCTATGGCTGCTGGACCAGATGTAATCCACTATCATATGCTTACCCACCTTCACCACTTTACAGCTCGATTTAGTACTGTATCTGTTCAATCGCATTTGGCAGGAGAGTACATACCCGTCATCATGGAGAGTGGCAACCATCATTCCGTTGCCAAAAGCAGGAAAAGATGCGTCATGTGCATCCAGTTACCGCCCAGATTGCGCTAACCAGTTGTCTCGGTAAAACATTGGAAAGGATTGTTAACGAGAGACTTGTGTATTTGTTGTAGAAAAAGGAAACATCCTCGATAAATACGAATGCTGATTTCCGGCGGTCTCGATCTACATTAGACCACCTGATTCGTTTGGAGACTACTATTTGTGAGGCCTTTGTAAATAGGCAGTACTGCTTGTCTGTCTTGTTCGATTTGGAAGAAAGCTTACGAGACTGCATGGTGGCATGGTATCCTTCAGGATTTGTATAGCTATTGATATTCATGGCAGGATGTTAGCGTTAATTCAGAGCTATCTGGCGACGCATACCTTCCGTGTCCAGTTTAGGCACAGCCTACTCTCAATAGTTCTGCCAAGAAAACAGAGTGTCCTCGAGGAAGGCGTCTTGAGTGTCGCCTTTTTATAGTAAAAATGAACTTGATATTCCGGGTCATTCCATCGTCTCGTCCAGTATTCCCTTTATGTTGATGACCTCCAAATATTGGTGCTACTCTCGCTCCTGCTTTTGAACATATGATTCAACTAACGGTAAACAATTTACTAACGTGGGCAGATCAAAATGGGCTCAGAATTTTCTCCTGAAACAAGTGTCTGTGTTTGCTTCTCTCGCCTGCGTGACGGGACCCTTAGCCGATCCCTCAGTCGCTATGGGCTCCACCCGAATTCCAACGAAACCAGAACACAAATTCCTAGGGCTTATTTTCGACCACCAATTGTCTCTTTCTCATGTTAACGATATAAGAAAATTGCCAAAAGGCACCAAACATTCTTAAAGTGCTTTCTCAGACATCTCGGGGCTTTGATCGGTTCTGGCTTCTACGAATGTCACAGATCAGTGCTTTGCTTGCTTTTGGATTATGGCAGCATTGTATATGGATCGGCGAGGCCTTCAGCTCTAAAATGCTTGATCCTGTCCATCATCAAGGCTTGCATCTACTCGACTGCTGCCTTGCACATCGCTAATCGCTGCCTCTGCAGGATCAATGAATGGTCGCTGGAGAGACGAAGGTCTGTTTTAGGATTTGTGTATTTACACTTAGGATTCGTACAGCGTCCTCTACACCCTTGCCCAAGATGCTGTAGCAGAAGCAAGATACAAACAGCACTTTAAACAACCCACTTACACCTCCGTTCAGCATGGGAAACACATGCACTAGCAGATTCTATTGTACAGAGTAGTAGAATGCCCATACCCCCTATCCCACAACACATGTAGCCCCATGGGATTACAACTTCATTTCCTGTGACTTCTCACTAAGTATAAATGCAATAAGAAAGACACTCCTCCAGAGTGCATGAGACGATAGGATTTTGTTTAAGTTTACAGTAGATGTTCTGTGCACAGCTTATACTACACGGATTGGCACCAAGACAGGATACATTTGTTCGATGTGGCATGGTTGGACCCTCTGTTTGCATGTACCCAACGAATTGCATCTGCAGCCACCATTCTAACGGCAGAACTATGTGGCCTACGTCGTTGCCATTGACCATATTGGGAAAACAAACCACATGCACTCTCTTGTCTTCACTCGGACTCTTAGTTCTCTACTAGCACTGGCATCACTAAAAGCTCCTAAAAACCCGAGAATCATAGAGCTGTAAAAAAAAAAAAAACTTGCTTCAGAAAAGAAAACGAAAATTAAATAGTTGACGGGTCTTCCGCTACATCGGTACATGCAGAAATTAAAAGCAGACTTTGAACAGCAAGTTCTGCTGGTGAGAGGAGAAGTCGACTTGCATAATATCCCATATAAGGATTACCATAGACTCAGTAAAATCTCGTGTCACCCAAAACTGATAGCAACAGTGCGATGAAAATATAAATAAAAGCTCCATACAGTAAATGCCATTGCTCAGTGAGTGGGAGAGTGCACGGCACAGTGAACGTGTTTATGAGGTTGTATTGTGCCGACTGAGGATAGTTCACACGCACCTTCACTCACGGTCATCTTATGCGTGAGGAAGCGGCTTCAGACTCTGAGCACTGCAATGCCATTGACTGTTCAACACATATTGCTTGAATGTTCAGCGTCTGGCTCTGTGCAACGTAAATATTTTCTCAAATATAGTAGAGCATACACAGTTTTATTATTCATATTATTATTTGAACATACTATCAGTCCCTTACGGGACCAAGATAGGGGTGGGATACAATGAACAGCCCAACAATCACAGTCTGCGCTGTCCTGCGCCGACACAGCCACAAGAGAAACAGCAGCACAACAAAAGCAACGATAGTAAAATAATAATAACCCAACAAACAGCCTGAGGCGCGACCGAGCGTTAAGAAATAAGTGATGCGAACTCCAACCGGCCGCGTGCATCAACAACACTTTCTGGCAACTGGTTCCAATCCCGCGCTGTCTGCAAGAAAAACGAGTATCTAAAACATTCCTTATTAAACCTTCTTTCTTTCACATGCCGTCCATGCTTATTCCTGGTTACTCGTGACGTGTCTTCATCTATATACCGATGCTTGTTAACAAGAACCAAATTATTGATAATACTGTAAAAAAGCTTTAACCTTTTTTGTTTTCTACGGAGTTGAAGCAGTGGTAAACCGGCTCTGTCATAAAGGGGGGAAACCGAATCCTGTCTTCGGTAACGGGAGTAAATAAAACGCAATGCGCGTCGCTGTACACTTTCCAGTTTTAACTGCAATTTTTTCACATACGGGTCCCAGACTTCGCATGCATATTCTAACATGGGCCGAACTAACATCTTGTATGCAATCAGCTTAGTCTCTTGTGAGGCAAGTTTGAGGGTGCGCCGGATAAATCCTAACCTTTTATTAGCTTTACCGATAACATTATCAATGTGGTCTGTCCATCTTAGGTCTGCAGTTATTGTGACGCCAAGATACTTATATTCAGTCACGTTCGTCAAGGTAACACCCTGGAGTGTGTAGTTAAACTCTAAACGCTGACGTTTATGAGTTATGGTCATACATACGGTTTTTTCTGTATTTAGCGACATTTGCCATTTTGCACACCAGTCGTTTATTTTAGACAAATAGTCGTTTAGCCTTACTTGATCGGCGACAGACTTCACTTCAGTGTAGATAATGCAATCGTCTGCAAACAATCTGGCTTGGATAGATGAATCAACTATAAGGTCGTTAATATACAAAAGAAACAACAAGGGCCCAAGCACCGAGCCCTGAGGCACACCCGACTCGACATCACATATGTCTGACCTGTGTTCGTCAATACTTACAAATTGTTTGCGATTTGTAAGAAATGCCTCTATCCAGTCAACAACGTTACTATTTCCTAAGACACATTTCAATTTAATTAGTAGTTTTTTATGACTGACCTTATCGAATGCTTTTCTGAAGTCTAAATAAATTATATCTACCTGTCCTTTTCTATCAAGAACTTCACTTAGATAATGCACCGTCTCTACAAGCTGGGTCACTGTCGATAGGCCCTCACGAAACCCGTGTTGGCATTCGCTCAGAAACTTATTACAAGAAAGAAACTGTCTGACATGTTTCGAAACTATATGTTCAAGAATTTTGCATGGCGTTGACGTCAAGGCAATGGGTCTATAGTTAGAAACAGATGTAGCATCACCCCCTTTCGGTATAGGAATTATTTTACTCATCTTCCAGTCCTCTGGAAGAGTTCCCGTTGAAAGTGATTTTTCAAAGATTACAAAAAGGTACCTGGCCATCCACTCCGCGTATCTCTTTAGAAAGGCATTGGGAATTTCGTCAGGGCCCATCGACTTGGAAGTTTTTAGGTTCAGTAACAAAGCCAGAATTCCTTCCACTGAAAGTGTCAAGTCATCCGCATCTGGAAAGTTGCTCGGTAACTCAAACTCTACTGGTTCCTCATCATCTTTCGTGAAAACACTCGAAAAAAAAAGTATTGAACTTGTTAGCAATATCGTGCTTGTCATTAGTAACGCCCTCCTCTGTACTTATCTCGGAAACACATTTTTTGTTTTTTGTCAAATGTCTCCAAAATTTCTGGGGTGATTGTCTGAGAAACTGTAGCATTGTAACATTATAATATTTGTGTTTCGATTCTTTTATCTGACTTTTCAGAGCAGTGCTCAATGCTGTTATTTCATTTACTAAACCTTCACAACGTTCCCGACGGAGTCTTCCTCTGCGTCGTTTCACTTTTCTTTTTAGCTGAATAACTTTCCTTGTAATCCAGGGATTGTGTACTCTTTTTCGTTTTACCTTCAAAGGCACATACTGTGTAATGCATTTGTGCACTAATGCTTTAAACCTCAGCCACAAGTCGTTGACGCTTACTGACGGTTGGCAACCGAGCGCCTCAAACGGTCCGAAGCAAATATCTAACTCGTCTAGAATAGTTGTATCATCAGCCATATTATAATCTCTGTATGATGAGCGTACCTTAGTTGCTTTCCGAATCGGGTTCAAGGTCAAAGAAACGCTAACAATGGAATGGTCCGAAATACCAGGCAGTATATCAACCACATGGGGTCTTGATACCAAGGAATCACTTAAAAAAACAAGATCCAAGACTGATTCACTGCTATGCTGTATACGAGTAAAGTCCCTCACTATCTGACGAAGGCCATGACTAAAGCACATGTCTATGATTGCAGCCGCAGATACCTGCTCCCGTTCACCCGGTAACATTTGATCCCATATCACACCCGGAACATTTAGGTCTCCCGCAATGACCACATTTTTGTGCTGCATCCGCAATTCAAACATAAAGTCATTCAGCTTATCGACAACAGCTACTTCAGCCCCAGGTGGCCGATAAACCGCGCCAATAATGACTTCTTGAGCTTCTAAATAAACCTTACACCACACGGATTCTGTGCCAGGGGGATGTTGTATCACAGTGCACCTTAATCTGTTATCAACAATAATGGCTACACCGCCGCCGCGACCACAACGGTCATTTCGTATGATATTATAACCAGGTGGGCAGACCTCATCATCTTGAATGTCTGAGTGAAGCCACGTTTCTGTCACCACAATGACATCCGGTTCGTGCTCAATTACCACATGCTCCAAGTCCACACTTTTATTCACGAGACTACGTGCGTTTATGTTAAGCAACTGAAACTTGTTGGGTAGTATGTCATTCCTGCGCCTGCAAAACAACTCCAGCCGTATCACTGGTTCTTTGTTCACGTACAACACATCGTTGGCCCGTGACGTCGTTCCAAGCGTACGTGGCACCCCCAATCTTTAGCTTATCAAAGACCAGTGCAACTTTTTGGCCACTCTTTCTATTCTCAGATGCACTTAACCAAAGGTTTCGCCTCTTTCTTCTGACCTCGCTCGAAAAATCCTGATCAATGAAAATGTCGGTCCCTTTCAACTTTTTGGCGTTGCGCAATACTGTTTTCTTTTCGTTAAAGTTTGCAAGGCGCACGATGATTGGTCTTGGCCTATCCGAAGAAGGCCTTCCAATTCTGTGGATACGTTCCACGCTCGTGACCGTAACTTGCAATTTATCTCGAAAGATATTGCCGAGCACTTCTTTCAGTTCTTCTTCCGTTTCATTTGTTGTTTCTTTAATGCCTTTTACAACCAAGTTATTGCTCCTGCTGCGGTTTTCTAGATCATCAACCTTTTTTATTAAGCTGCCTACACATTGACGTAAGCTTGCTATTTCATTTTCGTTGTCTGTGATCCTTTTTGTCAGTTCCGGAAGTATGGACACTGCTTTTTCAACATTACCAACTTTCTCCTTAAGCTCGGTTATGTCTGTCTTTATCTCCTTCAATTCAGAAAGAATTTCTTGAAGAATGACTGTGTCGGGACCGGGATTAGTTTCAATGTCGCCACAGCTTAGTAACAAATACGCCTTACTATCCTACTCGATAACCAGCCACTTATCGCACATAGCTCTGTTTTTAGTTTTTTTTAAATATGGGACTTTTACAGGGATTGATTTTATATTCCGACTCCAAGCCCTATTTACCAATCGTTCTCATATTTTCGATCTATCGCAAGGTACTAAAGTCCTTTTCTCTCTGAAACCTTTTCTGCAATAATGTGTCTATGGCGCATAGTAGCCCAAGATGCTTTTGCGGCATAAAGCCTCAATCAATCCATCAATCAACTAAACACAATCAGAAAGAAACATGAGTGCCCGCGGCGTTGGCAGAAGGAATGGGTAGAGACAGATATGTTTTTCTTTAATGGGGGCATGTCCACAGAACTCTCTCCCCTCCCTCCTCTTCACCGCCACTTTGCGTCTCTCCATCCTCTCCCAAACACTTCCGAGGTGTTATAAGGTAGATAGTTGAGCTAGTTGGCAGATGTTGCACATTACAAGAGGAAACAGAGCTACAAGATAAGGACAAGGAGAAGAAACATACACCACTGGACGGGCGCTGACTGCTCCCATGCTATCATGGGTGCTGTGTGCCAGGCGTACCTGTGAAGGATTTTGTGTTCTGTCTTCGCTTACCTTTTAGTAAACCATATTGTTGTGAGTCCATGCCTGTTCAGTCGCGTATGGTTCTTCATTTTGTCCTTGTTTTATAGCGCTGTTTCCCTTAATCATGTACTATAATTGTTGATAATTTTATTTGTGATGCATTTAAACATATATAAATCATTTCGTTATAATAAATCACAGTTAAGTGGTCTTCAGCCGATAGTACATGTATATGCCTAGAGGCACATATGTAATAAGAAATATATATATATATATATATATATATATATATATATATATATATATATATATATATATATATATATATATATATATATATACATATACTTAAATCCTATTATATAGTGCTCACAATATGTCACCAAAACGTCAAAAATGCGATGTGTTGCCTTTAGGAGCGCAGCTCTTAGGCGCCCGTTTCCGGCGAGGCGCCGTCGCCGTCAGCGTAACCGCCCCAGATCACGTGACGTCCCCAGGTCACGTGACGTTTCCAGGTCACCGTGACCCCCGCCGAGGTCACGTGACCCCCAGGTCCTCCCCGAGGTCCCGTAACCTTCCGGTCACGTGACCCCCCACCCCCGAGGTCACGTGACCCACCCCCGAGGTCACGTGACACCCCCCTCGAGGTCACGTGACCCCCCCCCGAGGTCACCCTGACCCCCCTCCCCAATACTCTTCCCTCCTCCTCAAGAGCTGCGCTCTAATTCGGCGTTACAGGGAGTTGTAAGCGGCTTTCCACTTTTCTTATTCCTGCCCTCAAATATGCCAAAACGGTTTTGTGTGTAAAGTAAAAGGCATGTATTTACAGGAATAACTACTGTGAATGCTTTCTTTTTATCTATTTATAATAATCAACAGAACTAGTGTAAACTATTAGAGCAGCATAACCGTAATATTTCACTTTGCTTCACTTTAAACTGTTTGTGGTGAAAAATAATTTTTTCAAAAACATTTTAATAAGTGCTTTTCTTCATTGCAGAAATGGCGCTATAATATGTATTTTTATTGAAATCGAAACACCAACCCTGACACTCATGTTCGTTATAAAACGAAATCACCCAGTAGGATAGTTGTAGGAAGTCTGCTTCTAGAAAATACGTCAAATGCACGCGCTGCCTGTCGTGCGTGATTCCAGCGCCCTTTGATGTTAATGTGCCGCTGCGGCCCTCCATCTGCACTGCTCAGCGTGGCGAGTTTGCCACTCCCACTTCTTGAACAGAGAGCTGTAGGCAATGGTTATGTTGTGGGGAAGAAGAGGGGGGGGGGGTAGGCTGAACTAGTCCCCTCTAGACGCGCTGGAGAACCTCCACAACCCTGAAACGGGGGCAGCGGAGGGGAGAGGGGTTGGGAGACGACGAGAAAGAAATGGAGCGTTAGCGCATTCTTCTACTGATTACGTGAGACGCGATCCAGGCAGCATCGAGAACGGTCGACTTCTCCGGGCTCCGCAAACCCCGGAGGAGAACGTGCTTCTCGTATAAACACCGCCCCGCTCCGTCGTCTCGAGAAGCGCTCGATGCGTTCCAAAGTGCTCGCATCGAGTCTCGTTCCCAGCTACGATTTTGCCCAGTTTCCGGCCTCGGAACCCGCTTAACTTTTCCTTGGAGGTCAGTGAACACCTTCTGCGCCCCTAGAGTTTCAAACCCGACCCCTCTGTCCTACCTCCCCATGGACACTGCCGACGATGGAGTCGGCTGGACACCCGCCACTCCAACGCCACGCCTGCCTTCACCCCGGACCATAATCGTGAAGCTCACGGACAACACCAACTGGGCATCTGTGAGCCCTACCACCATCGGCCAAGCCGTCCAACAAGCAGCCCGCCTTACCAAGCAGGAAAGCCGCGACACCTTCATCAAGCTGCGATCCCGTCAAAACCTCCTGGCAGTGGACGCATATCGCGACTCTGCGGCCACCAAACTCCTTGCTCTTCAAACACTCCCTCTCCAAGGCAAGCTACATCCCGCCAACACCTACGAGGCCAACAGCCCGAATAACGCCCAAGGAGTTATCCACGGAGTATCCCTGGATCTCACTGACGAAGCCATCCACTCAGAGCTCTACATTCCCTCCCGTAGGATTCTCCGATTCCGCCGCCTAGGCCAAACGGCCTCGCTCCTCGTCACCATCGAAGGACCTACTCTCCCTCGACATGCCATCCTCTGTTCCACGGTCTTCAGGCTATACCTACCACGGCCTAACAGCCAGCAATGCAAGCACTGCTTCAGCCTCGAACATCGAAGCCTCGTATGCCCAAACCGAGCCGAGTTCGTGTGCTGTGCCGCATGTGGGTCCCGTTTCCCTCCGGACCAAAACCCCTCCGACATCCGTCATGAATGTGAGCCCCGATGCCTCAACTGTAACGGGGAACACGCAGCAACAGACCCCTCCTGCCCTGCACGCCTCGAAGCAACACAGTCACTACAAAAACGAACCAGAGCTGGGCACCGCCGGAACGTCCATGCTCAAGGCCCACCCCCTCTAGACACCGGAGTTGGCAACTGGCCCACCTTGCCCACCTCCAACCGGTTCGGCATTTTAGATTCATCACGCAGCCGCAGCCGCAGCAAAGGACCTGCCCACGTCCAATCTGCCCGTGGCTCCAGGACCCTCAAACGCAGCCGCTCTCGAAGACCGAACACCGGAGCGCCCCCTCCACCTTCCCCGGTGCACAACCTCCAACCATTCGGACGCTCCAGATCCTCCCCACGCCAGAACTCCACATCGCACGACCTGCCCAGACCTTTGAACAATGGCATCGGCCAGGGCTTCCCCCAGCCCGAGAGGTGAGTGGCTCAAACTCTCCCCTCTACCCACCTCTACCGCTCCCGCCACTCCCCCTGCTCCCCCTCAAATCACACAACCTATAATTTCACAAACCGACATACAAGAAATTGTACGCAAGGCACTGGACCAGATACTCCCGTCTCTCCTTCAACAAATTATTACCCCCGTCCTAAACCAAGCTCTTGCCCCTCTCCTTAGTACTCTTAACGACCTCACAGCTCGTATTGCCGTACTAGAAGAGGACCATCATCCCCACAAGCGTACAGCTGCCTCAATCCAAGACCGCAATCCTGCACACGATGAATAACAGCTCCATGACTCTGAACCTTCCGCGCTCGCAGCAGCCTCTGATCATCTGGCAGTGGAACTGCCGCGGACTCCGCAAGAAAAAAACCTCCTCCTCAACCATATGACCTTCACGGACACCCAACCGGACATCCTCGTCATTCAAGAAGCTGGTGGAGCGCTCAACCTACGGGGCTACGACATGTTCGCCCAGCCGAGCATTACCCACCGTCGTCGGGGCACTGCGGATGAAAGCACCACCCCCACCATGACGCTCACTTACGTACGCAAAGACCTCCCCACCACCCAAGAAGACACTACGCATGTCAACACCGCCACGCAAGAACACGTAACCACCACCACTCTCATAGGTGACCATCGCCTTACCATCATCAATACGTACTGGACTCCTAACCAACCCTCAACGCCCTTCCCGCCGCTACAAACCCTCCTCCCTAAGTCAAATGCTCGCAGCACTGTTCTCCTTCTTGGAGATTTTAACTGCCCTCATCCCGCCTGGGGCTATGACCGCGCGGTGCCGCTAGGCCGTAAATTGGCCTCTTTCACCAGCAATCACCACTTCACTCTCCTCACGGAACCGTCTAGCCCCACACGCCTAGGCACGGCTCAAGAGTCGGACACAACCCCGGATCTCACATGGATTCGCGGACCACTCCGAGCGATTTGGGAGAACACAGAGGACTCTCTTGGCAGCGATCATCACATCCTGGAACTGCGCCTCCAAATCAGCTCCCGTCTCCGTCGTACCACCGCCACCTATCCCCGGACCAAGATTACAGACTGGCCGAAAGCCCGAGCGGATCTCGACACCGTCGACACCGACACCCTGTCCCCAGAAGCTTGGAGTACCGCGATACTCGCCACGATCCAACAACACACTAAGGAGATTGCGCGCACCGAGGACCAGCCTCACGTTGACAGCCACCTCCTCTCCTTATGGGACAAACGTCGCGCCTTGGTCAAGCGCTGGCGCCACTGCAAGCACAACACCACCCTCCAAGCCCGAATACAAGCTCTAAACTACGAATGCGAAGAATATGCTGACCACCTTGCCATACAGCATTGGCTTGACCTTTGCAACAATTTCAACGGCCAACTTCACACCCCAGGGTTTGGAACCTTTTCCGCTCCCTCCTAGGGCAGGCCAAACCTCGGCACACCCTCCAAAAACTGCTCTTGGCCCAACACCTGGAACCTTCCACCCTCATTGAGGAAATTCGCAATACGTTCTACCCCCTTCCTCACACCCCGAACCCAGCGTTCACTACATTTCCGCCCTGCCTGAAGACTTAGACACGGGAATCAACTCAGAGTTTTCTATTGGCGAACTCTGGCTCGCCATGCTTCAACTTAAACGTCGCACCGCACCTGGACCCGATTGCATCACATATACCATGCTCCGTAACCTTCCCGAAGCTAAACTCGACGAATTGCTGACACACATCAACCGCGTATGGGTAACTGGACGGCTCCCACAGGAATGGAAAACGGCTCATGTAATCCTGCTTCCTAAACCCGGAAAGCCCACGACCACTCCAACAAACCTCCGCCCCATTTCAATGACCTCATGCATTGGAAAATTAATGGAGAAATTGGTACTCAACCGCCTTGATTGGCACCTCGAAACGGGGAACCATCTTCCGCACACCCTGATTGGGTTTAGAAGACACGTATGCACGCAAGACGTAGCCCTCCGCATTCAGGAAGATGTCTTTGCACACCCGAGCACCGCCCAACTCCGCACTATCGTCGGAGTCGACCTTAAGAAGGCCTTCGATAACGTTACTCATGCCGCCATCCTCTACAACCTCCAAGAAACTCAACCCGGAAGCCGCCTCTTCAACTATATCAAAGATTTCCTCTCCGAACGTACCGCCCAAATCATCGGACCCAACGGCCAACCATCTCCCCCTTCCCCATCTCCCGCGGCACGCCACAAGGCTCCATCTTATCCCCAACTTTATTTAACCTCACCATGAAAAACCTTCCCTCTAAGCTTTCATCTGTTCCTGATCTGTGCCACGCCATTTACGCTGATGACGTCACTATCTGGTGCTCCCGCGGCAGCCCGGGGACACAGGAACGTACCCTTCAAGACGGCTTGGATATTATCCAAACCCACGCCCAATCCATCGGTCTCGAATGCTCTCCCGAAAAATCGGAATATGTCGTCGTTGTGGATCAAAATCGAAAAGAAACAGACCTCTATCGATCCCTCATCCGCCTCAACGTCGACGGCCGCGAAATCCCCCGTCGGCCTCACATCCGTATTTTGGGCTTCATATGGCAGCAAGATGGGAAGAGCACAGTGTGGACAACAAAAACCACCAAACAAATCCACCTCATCTATAACATGCTCCGCCGAATCACCCGCCACACTCACGGCCTGAAAGAACACGAGCTCCGCAAGATTGTGGAAGCGACCGTCTATTCCCGTGTTCTCTATGCCCTCCCTTATTTAACCCTCACTAAAACCCAATACATCAAACTGGAAACCGCCCTCCGAAAATGCCTCCGCACGGAACTCGGCGTGCCCACGTACGCCCCAAACTACCTCATCACGGCCACTGCTCTTCACAACAGCCTCGAGGAGAAAACGGAAGCCCACGTCGCAGCGCAATACCACCGACTCACCACGTCCAAGCAAGGCCGCGCCATTCTGTCCACCCTCGGATACCCAACTGTCCACCTCTCTCCCTTCCCAAAGAACCGCCACCGTGGGACATGATTCCTCGCATTACAGTCAAGCCCATCCCCCGACACATGAATCCGACCGTGGATCTCGGAAGACGCCAAAGCAGAGCCCTTCATCTTTCCACACCACCGCACGATATCTATTACACGGACGCCGCCTTCACCGACGGCATCTCTACCACCGTCACAGTGGGCCCCAAAATAGAGACAGTCCGACACCATGCACATGTACCCTCCCCTACAGCGGCAGAGACACAGTCCATAGCAGAAGCCATCCTCCTACAGCCCCACTCTACCGAATCCATTACTATCCGCTCCGATAGTCAAGGAGCCCTCAGAGACTTCTCAACCAACTCCGTACCTGCACACATCAAACACGACCTGACATCCTACATGGCTGCCCACCCTTATCTCCACGTCTTTCTTGAGTGGGTCCCCGGACACCAGGGAATCGCAGGGAATGAAAGGGCCCACGCCCTTGCTCGCGCAAACGAGACTCCGAGCAACCCTGAATCCTGGCCCCCGGACTACAACCCGAAAGAGGAACGTGCCGCCCATCGCAAGGCTCAACGACAGCGCCTGAAAGACCTCCGTCTTTCCCGCCGTACCCTTCCCCCTCCAACCCCTAACCTCACAAGGCGCGAGGGTACATACGTTCGTCAGGCACAGACACTCTCCCTGCCGTGCGACCTCATAACCCACCACATTATGAACCGCCCCGGAACCCCACATTGTCAGGTCTGTGGTGCCTATCCCGACGTGAGACACACATACTGGTCTTGTCCACGCGCCCAACAATCTCCCCACTTTCTCCTTCCACATCTCCTCCCTCCCACCATGCCCTTTACCTGGGAGAGCTGGGCCACTCCCCCTCGGACCTCCGCCCTGCCCTCTGGCCTCGCCTAGCGCAGCACATCTCCCATGTGCGAGACCCCTTGACTTCAACAACACTCCCTCAAGCTCCAACCTGACCCGCCAAGCCTTTCCGGAAGGCCTCACCCTCTAGCAACCACTGCCCGGACATGGGCAGCTTTAATAAAGTTTTTCTCTTCTCTCTTTCTTTGATTACGTGAACGAGAGGCTACGTGGACGAGAAGAAGGTTATTGCACGGCGAAGCATGTCACTCACTCCCCGCGATAATGTGAGATCTTGCGTACGGCCACCGCCTGAATTTGTTGGATAAGGGCACTAACTGCTGCCGCTAAAGAGCAGCCTACTGCAACCGACGAAATTGGCCTTTTCAATGTCTTGGGAAAGAAATATTGCCGCGCGCAGCAGTTGGCCAAGTAGGCAGCGCGCGCGTGGCCTAACGGTTATAGCGCCTGCCTACCACGCGAAAAGCCAGAGTCCGATTCCTGGCCGCGAGGACGCCTTTTTGTTGACATCTAATGTAATGTTCTGGTAAATTCGAGAACCATGTTGCTTGTTCGAGGTCAGAAAGTTCTACACGCCGAATCTTCTGGGCCGATTATTCCAGAAGCCCACGCATGTATCATAAGGGCTCCGCGTGGCGAGCCGGAGTCAGTTTCGCCTCAGCGTTCGACCTTGCTGCTTCGCCGCCTTCGATGCCCGCGACGCTCTGTTGTTATCTTCTGCTTCCTTTTTTATTTTTGGGCACAAGTTCGCCCCATAAACGTTCCGAGTTTTCAGGTTATTCTTTTGTTTCCTCGCCTGTCCATTCGTGACATTTGCGGAGGTGCGGGGTACCACGTGACACGTGAAGCGCACCCCTCCAAGTTCCCGCAGTATAAGTCCGAACCCAGGCTCCGGAGAACCCGACGAAGACCAGATCCGAGGCCCGGTTCAGTCGTCGCACCCCAAGGCCTACACCCGGAATTCGGACTTCTGCCACCCAGGACCAGGTGCAGCCAACGAAGCCAACAATGGACGTACCAGCAGTCGCAGACCCCGGCCGCTCCTAACATCATCTACCTGTCCGTCACACCACGGACTCCGACGCTCTTTCCACGGGGAGATCCACGAGGACGTGGAGGAGTTGGCGCTGCAACACTACGAACGAGTGGCCCGCCATAACCGATGGACACCGGAGCAGCGCCAGCTAAAAATGTCTACTTCGCTCTGGAAGCCGCACGGCACGCACCTGGTTTGAGAACCACGAAGCGTCGATTTCGTCGTGGGAAGAATTCCGTGGCCGAGCTGCGACGCACCTTTGCCAACCAGCAGCGACGACAGCGTGCCGAAGCTACTCCCAGCAAGACACCAAAGGGCGAAACGGAGAGCGTCACAAGCTTCCGTCGAAGACGTTCTCCGGCCTCATGAACCGCGCCGGCCCAAACGCTCCCGAAGAGAAAAAGTTGCGGGTCCTAATGCGGGGCGTGAAAGAAAACATCTTTCGGGGCCTCGTGCAGCGGAGCCCGCCTCACTACCGTCGGCGGTTTCATCACTGAGGCCACCAGCGTCGAAAGTGCGTGAAGAAACTCCCTTGCAGCGGAGCGAGGAAGAAGACGAGGAGGTCGGGGGGGACTGGGCCCCGAGCGCGAGGCCACCGCCGCATTCGCTATCGGGGATTTTCGTTTGGAACAGGGTGGTGTGAGCGAGCGCAGAAGTTACCTGGTGATTAAAGTAGTGTTTTTTCTCTTGTAGTCATCCAACGCGCTTGCCCCCCCCCGGCTCTTTGGCTGTTTCCGACAGTTCTCTGTCAGCGCCGGTCGCCGTTGTTCAGAGACTGCTTCTCGCTCA
>JAZHYW010012928.1:0-113380 GCA_037355805.1 Ixodes ricinus | reverse complement strand
GCCTAGGCCAAACGGCCTCGCTCCTCGTCACCATCGAAGGACCTACTCTCCCTCGACATGCCATCCTCTGTTCCACGGTCTTCAGGCTATACCTACCACGGCCTAACAGCCAGCAATGCAAGCACTGCTTCAGCCTCGAACATCGAAGCCTCGTATGCCCAAACCGAGCCGAGTTCGTGTGCTGTGCCGCATGCGGGTCCCGTTTCCCTCCGGACCAAAACCCCTCCGACATCCGTCATGAATGTGAGCCCCGATGCCTCAACTGTAACGGGGAACACGCAGCAACAGACCCCTCCTGCCCTGCACGCCTCGAAGCAACACAGTCACTACAAAAACGAACCAGAGCTGGGCACCGCCGGAACGTCCATGCTCAAGGCCCACCCCCTCTAGACACCGGAGTTGGCAACTGGCCCACCTTGCCCACCTCCAACCGGTTCGGCATTTTAGATTCATCACGCAGCCGCAGCCGCAGCAAAGGACCTGCCCACGTCCAATCTGCCCGTGGCTCCAGGACCCTCAAACGCAGCCGCTCTCGAAGACCGAACACCGGAGCGCCCCCTCCACCTTCCCCGGTGCACAAGCTCCAACCATTCGGACGCTCCAGATCCTCCCCACGCCAGAACTCCACATCGCACGACCTGCCCAGACCTTTGAACAATGGCATCGGCCAGGGCTTCCCCCAGCCCGAGAGGTGAGTGGCTCAAACTCTCCCCCTCTACCCACCTCTACCGCTCCCGCCACTCCCCCTGCTCCCCCTCAAATCACACAACCTATAATTTCACAAACCGACATACAAGAAATTGTACGCAAGGCACTGGACCAGATACTCCCGTCTCTCCTTCAACAAATTATTACCCCCGTCCTAAACCAAGCTCTTGCCCCTCTCCTTGGTACTCTTAACGACCTCACAGCTCGTATTGCCGTACTAGAAGAGGACCATCATCCCCACAAGCGTACAGCTGCCTCAATCCAAGACCGCAATCCTGCACACGATGAATAACAGCTCCATGACTCTGAACCTTCCGCGCTCGCAGCAGCCTCTGATCATCTGGCAGTGGAACTGCCGCGGACTCCGCAAGAAAAAAAACCTCCTCCTCAACCATATGACCTTCACGGACACCCAACCGGACATCCTCGTCATTCAAGAAGCTGGTGGAGCGCTCAACCTACGGGGCTACGACATGTTCGCCCAGCCGAGCATTACCCACCGTCGTCGGGGCACTGCGGATGAAAGCACCACCCCCACCATGACGCTCACTTACGTACGCAAAGACCTCCCCACCACCCAAGAAGACACTACGCATGTCAACACCGCCACGCAAGAACACGTAACCACCACCACTCTCATAGGTGACCATCGCCTTACCATCATCAATACGTACTGGACTCCTAACCAACCCTCAACGCCCTTCCCGCCGCTACAAACCCTCCTCCCTAAGTCAAATGCTCGCAGCACTGTTCTCCTTCTTGGAGATTTTAACTGCCCTCATCCCGCCTGGGGCTATGACCGCGCGGTGCCGCTAGGCCGTAAATTGGCCTCTTTCACCAGCAATCACCACTTCACTCTCCTCACGGAACCGTCTAGCCCCACACGCCTAGGCACCGCTCAAGAGTCGGACACAACCCCGGATCTCACATGGATTCGCGGACCACTCCGAGCGATTTGGGAGAACACAGAGGACTCTCTTGGCAGCGATCATCACATCCTGGAACTGCGCCTCCAAATCAGCTCCCGTCTCCGTCGTACCACCGCCACCTATCCCCGGACCAAGATTACAGACTGGCCGAAAGCCCGAGCGGATCTCGACACCGTCGACACCGACACCCTGTCCCCAGAAGCTTGGAGTACCGCGATACTCGCCACGATCCAACAACACACTAAGGAGATTGCGCGCACCGAGGACCAGCCTCACGTTGACAGCCACCTCCTCTCCTTATGGGACAAACGTCGCGCCTTGGTCAAGCGCTGGCGCCACTGCAAGCACAACACCACCCTCCAAGCCCGAATACAAGCTCTAAACTACGAATGCGAAGAATATGCTGACCACCTTGCCATACAGCATTGGCTTGACCTTTGCAACAATTTCAACGGCCAACTTCACACCCCCAGGGTTTGGAACCTTTTCCGCTCCCTCCTAGGGCAGGCCAAACCTCGGCACACCCTCCAAAAACTGCTCTTGGCCCAACACCTGGAACCTTCCACCCTCATTGAGGAAATTCGCAATACGTTCTACCCCCTTCCTCACACCCCGAACCCAGCGTTCACTACATTTCCGCCCTGCCTGAAGACTTAGACACGGGAATCAACTCAGAGTTTTCTATTGGCGAACTCTGGCTCGCCATGCTTCAACTTAAACGTCGCACCGCACCTGGACCCGATTGCATCACATATACCATGCTCCGTAACCTTCCCGAAGCTAAACTCGACGAATTGCTGACACACATCAACCGCGTATGGGTAACTGGACGGCTCCCACAGGAATGGAAAACGGCTCATGTAATCCTGCTTCCTAAACCCGGAAAGCCCACGACCACTCCAACAAACCTCCGCCCCATTTCAATGACCTCATGCATTGGAAAATTAATGGAGAAATTGGTACTCAACCGCCTTGATTGGCACCTCGAAACGGGGAACCATCTTCCGCACACCCTGATTGGGTTTAGAAGACACGTATGCACGCAAGACGTAGCCCTCCGCATTCAGGAAGATGTCTTTGCACACCCGAGCACCGCCCAACTCCGCACTATCGTCGGAGTCGACCTTAAGAAGGCCTTCGATAACGTTACTCATGCCGCCATCCTCTACAACCTCCAAGAAACTCAACCCGGAAGCCGCCTCTTCAACTATATCAAAGATTTCCTCTCCGAACGTACCGCCCAAATCATCGGACCCAACGGCCAACCATCTCTCCCCTTCCCCATCTCCCGCGGCACGCCACAAGGCTCCATCTTATCCCCAACTTTATTTAACCTCACCATGAAAAACCTTCCCTCTAAGCTTTCATCTGTTCCTGATCTGTGCCACGCCATTTACGCTGATGACGTCACTATCTGGTGCTCCCGCGGCAGCCCGGGGACACAGGAACGTACCCTTCAAGACGGCTTGGATATTATCCAAACCCACGCCCAATCCATCGGTCTCGAATGCTCTCCCGAAAAATCGGAATATGTCGTCGTTGTGGATCAAAATCGAAAAGAAACAGACCTCTATCGATCCCTCATCCGCCTCAACGTCGACGGCCGCGAAATCCCCCGTCGGCCTCACATCCGTATTTTGGGCTTCATATGGCAGCAAGATGGGAAGAGCACAGTGTGGACAACAAAAACCACCAAACAAATCCACCTCATCTATAACATGCTCCGCCGAATCACCCGCCACACTCACGGCCTGAAAGAACACGAGCTCCGCAAGATTGTGGAAGCGACCGTCTATTCCCGTGTTCTCTATGCCCTCCCTTATTTAACCCTCACTAAAACCCAATACATCAAACTGGAAACCGCCCTCCGAAAATGCCTCCGCACGGAACTCGGCGTGCCCACGTACGCCCCAAACTACCTCATCACGGCCACTGCTCTTCACAACAGCCTCGAGGAGAAAACGGAAGCCCACGTCGCAGCGCAATACCACCGACTCACCACGTCCAAGCAAGGCCGCGCCATTCTGTCCACCCTCGGATACCCAACTGTCCACCTCTCTCCCCTTCCCAAAGAACCGCCACCGTGGGACATGATTCCTCGCATTACAGTCAAGCCCATCCCCCGACACATGAATCCGACCGTGGATCTCGGAAGACGCCAAAGCAGAGCCCTTCATCTTTCCACACCACCGCACGATATCTATTACACGGACGCCGCCTTCACCGACGGCATCTCTACCACCGTCACAGTGGGCCCCAAAATAGAGACAGTCCGACACCATGCACATGTACCCTCCCCTACAGCGGCAGAGACACAGTCCATAGCAGAAGCCATCCTCCTACAGCCCCACTCTACCGAATCCATTACTATCCGCTCCGATAGTCAAGGAGCCCTCAGAGACTTCTCAACCAACTCCGTACCTGCACACATCAAACACGACCTGACATCCTACATGGCTGCCCACCCTTATCTCCACGTCTTTCTTGAGTGGGTCCCCGGACACCAGGGAATCGCAGGGAATGAAAGGGCCCACGCCCTTGCTCGCGCAAACGAGACTCCGAGCAACCCTGAATCCTGGCCCCCGGACTACAACCCGAAAGAGGAACGTGCCGCCCATCGCAAGGCTCAACGACAGCGCCTGAAAGACCTCCGCCTTTCCCGCCGTACCCTTCCCCCTCCAACCCCTAACCTCACAAGGCGCGAGGGTACATACGTTCGTCAGGCACAGACACTCTCCCTGCCGTGCGACCTCATAACCCACCACATTATGAACCGCCCCGGAACCCCACATTGTCAGGTCTGTGGTGCCTATCCCGACGTGAGACACACATACTGGTCTTGTCCACGCGCCCAACAATCTCCCCACTTTCTCCTTCCACATCTCCTCCCTCCCACCATGCCCTTTACCTGGGAGAGCTGGGCCACTCCCCCTCGGACCTCCGCCCTGCCCTCTGGCCTCGCCTAGCGCAGCACATCTCCCATGTGCGAGACCCCTTGACTTCAACAACACTCCCTCAAGCTCCGACCTGACCCGCCAAGCCTTTCCGGAAGGCCTCACCCTCTAGCAACCACTGCCCGGACATGGGCGGCTTTAATAAAGTTTCTTTCTCTCTTTCTCTGATTACGTGAACGAGAGGCTACGTGGACGATGAAGAAGGTTATTGCACGGCGAACCTGTCACTCACTCCCCGCGATAATGTGGGATCTTGCGTACGGCCACCGCTCTGAATTTGTTGGATAAGGGCACTAACTGCTGCCGCTAAAGAGCAGCCTACTGCAGCCGACGAAATTGCCCTTTTCAATGTCTTGGAAAGAAATATTTCATGGGATTCGAGTGTAGTCAGAACGGTAACTCTGTTGATTGTCTATCACTGCGTTATTACAGGTGAATATTAGAGATCGTGAGATCTATATGTGATTTCAGTCTTTATGGCGCCAAATGCTACTTAGGCCACAGTGCGCCAAACTTGGTTGTTAATTCACATTCTGGTTAGAATGGGATATCACTTCTCATTATACTAGGTATTAAAGCTGGTGTAAAAAGCCAGCGCTAGAAATAAAACTGAGTACACGTTTATATGGGATAAGAGGGTCAGCCACTAGCAAAATACAGAGTGAATGCATACGACATTAACAATTCAGGAAAATGATGTCGCAGTTTTTCATCAAGACCAGAAGAAAGCCATGAAATGTCTAGGACGGAAGCAACATCCCCGTGGTGGATCTTCTCCCCAGAAGATATATAAAATTAATATATCATACTTAGATATTGCCGTCTTTTGCCCAAACACACCGCAATGGACTCGGCGTAAAAACTCAGAATTGCGGATGTACGGAAAGCACCCCTGGCGAGTCGCAAACCAAGATGGTGCACTGGTTCCAACATTTTCAGAGACGATTGTCGCGCTGATCCATACACTATAGCACCATAATCGAGACGGTATCGCACAAGGGAATTGTATAGGCACAGCATACATCCTCTATCTGATCCCCAAGTCTTGTGTGCTAAGATGTTTCAGGAAATCTACTACTGGGATGAATTGAGCTAGTTGGTTATGATACATTACGGGTGGAACCAGCTGAACAATGAAGGAAGGAGAAACAGAAAAGACACCCTATCGCTGGACTACCAACTATTTTAATAAATCGTCCTCCTCTTCTACTAAATCTTTTGCGTATCAATTTTTTTTTTTATTTCTTTTCCTTATTATTTTTTTTTTTTTATTTCTATATTTGCTTAGCAGAGAGGGCGCCCTTCAGAAAGAGCTTTTCTTGCGGTTGCAGGATTATTGAGGCGGAGCTCACACAGTTTTCTTCTTCGTTGTCTATAGCCAAGGCCTCCAACATCTCCCTTGCAAGCTGGTTTTTATGGTGTCCTATGATGCTGGCTTGCTCAAGCTTGGGTTTGCACTTGCAAGTTCGACAATGGGCAGCGAGGTGTCCTGGTCCCGCGAGATTCTTAACGTTGGCCACATGTTCACGTGCACGGTCGTTTACGCATCTCCCGGTCTGTCCAATATAGCATCGTCCACATGTTAACGGTATGCTGTAAACGACTTCTTTTTGGCACGGAAGGTATTTTGTCCTGTGTCGAGTGTCACACATGTCTTTCTTGTCCGTTTGTGTCTGGTTGATCCTGCGGCATAGGGAATAAGCCTTATTGGGGGCCGAGCACACAACTTGAACGTTTTGCCGGTTTGCTATTTTTTTCAATTTGTGGGTGACCCCATGAATGTACGGGATTACTGCAAACGGCTTCTTTGTTTTCTTTGCTTGTTCTTCACTTTGGACATTGTTCCTCTTGACACTGCGGCATATTTTTTCACATATGGAGGCCAATAAGGTTTTTGGATATCCGGCATTGTGAAGTCGTGAAATTTGGGCATCAAAACTTTGTTGGACTTGATGGGGGCAGGTCTTCTTTAGGCTTGCGGAGAGGGCTGCGATGGCCACTCCTTGCTTAACATTTTTTGAGTGTTCGGAATCATAAGGAAGAAACCCTTTTCCCGATCGTGCTTGGTATTGCCAACAGACATGCCCTGCTTGGAATTTCAACGCCAAATCAAGAAACCGAATTGATTTATTCACTGGAGTTTCGTGGGTGAAAGTGAGGCCCATGCAGCGTTTTTCGAATTGTGTCATGGTGGTTTTGAGGCATCCATCGGCTTGGTCGTCGACTTCTGTGGTGCACAATATAAGAAAATCATCTACATACCTGAAAATAACCCCTATGCGTGCATCTTGTATGGCTTCCTGGATGGCTTTTCCACACCTCGCAAGAAAGATTTCGCATAGATGCGGGGCCACTTGAGAGCCAATGCAAATGCCACTCTTTTGCACATACTGGTGATCTTGTTGGGCCACTACCGTCGCTGACAGGTAGAATCTTAAGATTTCTAAGAAGGTGCCTAAGCTCATTCCTGCGGCGTTTTGGAATTTGGTGAGCCCTTTTTCTTCGATGGTGGTTTGGAGAACATGCATGAGGCTTGCGTGGGGGATGGAGTAGTACATGTCCTCCACATCAATAGAAAAACCAGAAGCGATGAGGTGCCCTTGATCTTGAAGGAACGATATGACATGTTCCGAGTTTGGTATTCGGAAAGGGTCTTCAATCTGTACGTTGGAGATTTGTTGCGCTAAAAACTTCGACACGCATGCCTGCCATGTGGTTCTTTCTGAAACGATTGCCCGGAAGGGAACTCCTTCTTTATGAGTTTTGGCCGAAAAAAACACTGATAGTTGGTCATTTTTTGCGGCTTTGATTTTGGTGCTAAGACTTGGTTGTTGAGCTTCGTCTAGAAGTTTTAGGATGGCTATTTTTGCTGCTTTGGATTGTTTTTTGTCAACAGGGATGAAATTCCTGGTCATTGCTTGGTGGGCTTTTTCTCCATATGTGTCGGATGCCAGAACCACGAATCCTCCTTGCTTGTCTGAGACGCATAGTTTTAACTCGTTTGCTCCGCAGCTCTTGTATGATAGGTCCAAAGCTCACTTTCGCCTGGGCCTGGTGGTTTAGGCAAGCAAAGACTTGAATTCCCTCATCAATGATTTGTGGTCCTCGGTCTTGTGGGGCTTTTGCGGCTATTTGGCGTATGAGGGTTAACTTGTCTAACGCCTCAAGCTTAGGTGCTATGGCATATTTGGGTCCTTTTTCAAGCACCTGTTTTGCTCTGGCTGATATAGGAACATTTCCTATTACCTGGAGCGGAGTTCTTTCCACAGTTGTCATACCTTGTCGACGTAGTTCCAGATGATGACGCCAAATTGGGAGATACTCCTTAATCCAGAGGCGTTCTGTTGTGTTTTTGTTCATTGTCATGTGATTGGAGAACTCGTTGTGGGTGGAACAACGGACTCGAAGAAAGTCGGTGAGAAGGCGTACTTGACGCCATTTCTCGGAACGAAGGATCTTAGACACTCGTTGTGCGTGTCCTTGTGATGGTTTCACTGCCCCGAAGAAAGACTGCACATCATCCAGAATCACCTTCTTTTGTATGCTTCTGGAAAGCAACCGTGCTTGGCAAATTGAATGGGCAATCAGTAGGCTTAGGGCGTACGTGTTGAGGAGGTCCAGCGATAGGTTGTCTTTTCTGTTTCTCCTTCCTTCATTGTTCAGCTGGTTCCACCCGTAATGTATCATAACCAACTAGCTCAACTCATCCCAGTAGTAAGTTACCTTTGCTAGTTACATCAAGCACCTTCTTCCGGTCACCTACAAATTGAATACAATAGCAAACCGGCAAAACGTTCAAGTTGTGTGCTCGGCCCCCAATAAGGCTTATTCCCTATGCCGCAGGATCAACCAGACACAAACGGACAAGAAAGACATGTGTGACACTCGACACAGGACAAAATACCTTCCGTGCTAAAAAGGAGTCGTTTACAGCATACCGTTAACATGTGGACGATGCTATATTGGACAGACCGGGAGATGCGTAAACGACCGTGCACGTGAACATGTGGCCAACGTTAAGAATCCTCGCGGTGACCAGGACACCTCGCTGCCCATTGTCGAACTTGCAAGTGCAAACCCAAGCTTGAGCAAGCCAGCATCATAGGACACCATAAAAACCAGCTTGCAAGGGAGATGTTGGAGGCCTTGGCTATAGACAACGAAGAAGAAAACTGTGTGAGCTCCGCCTCAATAACCCTGTCAACCAGCAAGAAAAGCTCTTTGTGAAGGGCGCCCTCTCTGCTAAGCAAAATAGAATAAATAAAATAAGAAAGCGAAAAAAGTAAGAAAAAAAAATGATACGCAAAAGATTTAGTAGAAGAGGAGGACGATTTATTAAAATAGTTGGTAGTCCAGCGATAGGTTGTCTTTTCTGTTTCTCCTTCCTTCATTGTTCAGCTGGTTCCACCCATGATGTTTAAGGAGTTCATACTTTAAAGGCCATTTTCTCTTAGACATTCCAAGTGCGAAATCAAAGTCAGCTTCCTGTCAAAGATCATACCCAAAAATTAGTGCTAACTTTTAACAGACTACCGCATAGCTTTTAGTTTGAGGTCTTGATTCAAAGGCAGCCCACGTCACAAAAAAATGGCAAACAAACCCTTTTTTTTGGAGAACACCTAAAACCATTTTTGTCTGCCCAAGTACCAAGTTTGTTTAGAACTGACCAAGCTCGCGTTCACATTTCAATTTTTCTAAGTGAGAGCTAAAATGAATAAAAATAAAATGTGTCTCTCTACCTGCACCACCAAACGGTATAACAGGTTTAAACTAATTAAAAATAAATAAATAGGGCCCATATAACCAAAAAGAAAATTTTTATTAAAAAGCCAATCCGCAAAGAAACACAGGTGATACTACGAAGCCACAGCTATCGGAATGGACCTGAAAAAGATCAGTGCGGGCGTTTACTTATAAAAAGAAAATTATTTGTAGGTATCTATAAATAGGTTTGATTGAGAGCAAAGGAGGCTCCGTGTCGTCTAGCTGGTGGACGACGGCGACAGAGGCTTGAGTTCATGTATGTTTATTCTGAAAAGTGGAATATTGAGTATGAACTATTATTTAGTGTATTATGGCTGTTTCTATGATATGTGGAGAAGAATTTACTAGTATCCAACTATTAGATTTCTTTTATTACGTAGGAGGGCCGGAGGTAGAAATAGTGGTATAATATTAACGGAGTTATGTATTTGTTAAGTGCTTTTATTTCCAGTTGAGTATTTATGTCATAATGTAAGGAAGTTGTGTATTGAAAGCTCAGGTTGTATTTTAAATTAGCTGTAGGTGTGTTTAAAAATCCGTCCTTTTTTCCAATTTCTTACTTCTGATTTTACTTTTATGATCCTGAGGCGCAGTGTCCCATTTCATATGTATATATATATATATATATATATATATATATAAATATATATATATATATATATATATATATATATATAAATATATATATATATATATATATATATATATATATATATATATATATATATATATATATATATATATATATATATATATATATATATATATAGAGATAGATAGATAGATAGATAGATAGATAGATAGACAGATAGATAGAGGTATAAGCTGACGTGGAAATCTAAGTTTGAAGATGAATATTTCCGAAACTGTCTTGGATTTAATTTGATTATTATTATGTAAAGGTACTCTGACTTCAAGTCTTATGAGAACAAATTAAAATAGTTTATCCCATTAAGATATTATACACAGTGAGGTTGAGTGGACCGCTCAATTGGATTACCAATATTGTATCTTATAATTTCATTTTACTCATTTAACTTAATGTATTTCATATATGAATTCATTGAATATTTTAGGAGTGGACTTTATACTCATTTTTTTTACATATTAGATATTAAGCTCGCGTTCACAGGTAAAACACTTACAAGAGGAACACGAGATCTGAAGATCGTCTCGCTTAAAGTGAGTTTGAGATGAAAAGGGAAACATTCTGGTCGCGGAATTCATCTTAACCGCAAACAGAGTTACGCCTAATATACCCTCGAGCCGCTCTAGAGTATGCAGGCAGCGAAGCTGCCAGGAAGTAAGCGACACGACGCAAAATTATCTGGGTGCATCGACGTCAGAAGCGCAGATAGTAACTCTCCATTTTGGGCCTGGGATGTTGCACATGGTAACACACACCTGCGTGACGCCGGACGGCAACAAGTTTTTCTGGCTGATATCTCCATTCGTTCATTGAAAAGTGGTAAAAGACGCTTGGCATGGCGGCACGGAACGCGCCACTGGAGGAACGGTGCCTGTTTCTTCCTGTGAAGTCAGACGATTTGCAGCCCGGGATGACCGTCGGGAGACGAGAGCTGCTAGGCACCGTAGGTGCACGGACCAAGGCGAGACGGTTTTCCGCGCTGCCGGCACGGGCGGCCGCTTCGTGGGACGTGCGTACAGTCCAGCACTTTCGGACTTCACTCCTAAGTGGAACGAAATCAGTACGCCGGCCACGACAGGACGATTGCCTCGGGACGCGCTGCTGCTCTGACTACCCTATACTAAGCGAATGTGTGCCGGCATCATACTGTCAAGACCCAATCATTCATTCAAGATGAGATTATATCACCGATCGGCGAGGATGACGTCGAGAACGGCCTCACCCTTGTTTGCGCGATGAACAGTCGACGGTGTTAAACCAAGAAGGACGTAGCATGGTGGTCTGCCACCGTCAAAATAGACGGACGCCGGATAAGAGGTGTTCTTGCCGACCGGAGCCAAATGGTCGTCACGAAGTTTACCGGTACATGGCCGAGTCAATATTTGTATCTGCGGTAGCACACACATCGCGTTAAAGGGGCCATGAAATGATTTTTTAACGTCTTCTTCCTTAGCTGTAATCCTCAACTCGAAAGCGAACTGTGAAATCACGCTGTCGCGACATGCTAGGGCGCGCCGGTGCGATGACCCCAGCTTCTACCGTGCTTTTTAAGCACAACATAGAACTGCGGCATTCGCAAGTGATGATAAGTTCCGCCAGTGCACTCACTGGTCACGAATGCGAATTCAAAGTATTCGTCGACGAATTGATAGTTGACGAGACCCATACGTCCGAGTGAAGCTGTTTTCGTGAGTCCGGCGCGTCGGCTGGGGTGGCTGAGCGCCATTTTGGCCTTTGTAGGCACCGCTGGAAGACGAGATTTGGAACCCATGCGCATGATGATCATCATCGCAGCACATGACGTTAGTGAGCACAAAATCAGGCCCAGCTGCAAAAACTTCAATATTTTACACTCGTAAAAATATGACTGTGTCTGGCTTGTTAATTACAAAGACGATCACACCTCTGTGAATCTGAGTTTAATAGTATATGTTGATGCATTGTTATATAGCAGGTCATTTTATTTATGTCATTTGAGCAAACGCCAGCTTTCATACGGCCTAAAAAAGAACTCGAAAAACACCGCGAGTCAAATGCAAGCCAGTGCGATCGAAAAGTACGTTAGCAGGATTGCCTTCCAGAACTCATAATTTCAGCCAAAATCGTCGGTGTAGAAGAAAAGGTTAAACATCGGAGGCGCTTCCTCGCTAAACGTTGCTGTGATAATGCCAGTGACCCAGGGCTGAAACAACTTCCCTTAGGCCCTGAACGCGTGGTAAACACACCTTTCGTTTCGAGTTCTCAAAATTTCAAACTTTCCAAGGAAGCTTAGAAACAGCACTGGGAAAAACCGTCCCTTAAGCTGTATCGTAAAATCGTAGATTAGCATAAAGCAGCTAAAGAGTCGCAGATGCTCTCGCTAAAAGTTGCTAGGATTATGCGGTTACCTGGGGCTGAACCAACTTCCCCGAGGCGCAACATCCGACGCATTAAGCATTTCACGCATCAATTTTCAGACACTCCAACGTTAAAAACAAAACCAAGAGTATGCACCAAAAATCTGCATGCTAAAAATTCTTATCGATCCTCCAACACACCCAAGAATCCGAGCACCAATATGACTATATGATTGATGCTGTCTGCTACGGAGGTGCTAAATATCCCAGAGCGATCAGGCAGTAGAAAGCTGGAAAGATCTAATTCTTTCAGATCTTCACGTTAAACCTTCGTCAGAGAGCACGAAGAAGCTCCGAAATCGTCGGCAAGCAGTGGCACATTACAACTACCGCGCACCGACCAAACTCTCATTCACCAGCTCTGGGCGCCGCCATCTTACCGGTGACATCACGGCTCTCTTGCGAGGTTACGTGACGAGTAGTCACTCGGTTGCTGCAAGAAACCGAGCCAGCTCAGCTCTTAGCTACGGGTGCCGCGTGTGTACCGATCGCGGTGTGGAGGCCGTGCATCGGGGAAAAGCGTGACGCTACTCTGGCAGCTGCGCTGCCACATAGAGCGGCTCTAGGATACCCTTCTGAGGAACTTCGATTTCTTGAACGAATATGGATCTGACAAAGTAGAGCCCAATCAAACCTCGAATGCACTGTCCGTCAAAAAGTATTCTATACACTTCACCATTCGGCCCCGTATACCATAGCTCTAAAGGTCTTTAAGTATTCCAAACCTCCATGTGGTATCGTATGCTTTTTCTAAGTCTAAGAAAACGAAGACGAAGTGGCATTTATGCACGAATGCTTCGCGGCTTTTTGTTTCTTGGAGGACGCAGTGATTCCACTGCATAGCGTCCGCGACGACAGCCGCATTGGTTATATGTAAGAGATTTTCTTTTCCTCAAAATGTACATTACCCGTCTGTTGATCAGTCTCCGGTATATTTTCCCCAGGCAGCTACTGGGTGCAGTGGGTCGGTAATTGTAAAGGGAGTGTAGCGCCTTTGCCATGTTACAGGAGCGGTATAATGTGAGGCCCGCTTCCATGCCTGAGGAAGCATGCTTTTCCCACAGAGCTGAAAAAAGGAGGAGGCTTGTGAGCGAGGGATGTGACAACTTTAGAAGCATAGCATAGTGCAGTGCGCCTGGCCTCGGTGCAGACATCTTATTTCCATCGAGAGCTTGTTCTAGTTCGCACATTCTGAAGGGCTCATAATATGGCTTTGAATTAACAACCCCCGTCACCCCAACCAAAAAACAAAATGTAACAGAGCAACTTGCGCGAGATTATGACTGTTTAAAATCGGCACTAATATCAGAGCTACAAAAACTATGAAAATGCTGAGCAAGACCATTAGCAACATTTTTGACAAACCCCAGAGGCACATTAAATACCTGGATGATAAACATTCACCTTTCATTTTCCGAACACCATCCCAAACGTCCTTAGCCGTAACAAGGCTACTTAGTAGAGTAAACATATTTTAACCAAGATGTTTTCTTTGCTGGGTTTCTTATCCAGCCTGCTCGCGCTTTTCGTCTGTTAAATTCAATCTTTTCGTTCACAATGGGGCACCTACGGAAAACATCCCAAGCTCTATTTTGTTTTGTAAGGGTGGTTGAACAATCTTTGTTCCACCATGGCTTGCGATTTTTTGGTAAATTTCCTGAAGTACGTGGGATAAAATGCGCAGCTGGATTGATTATTTGCTGAGTAACATATGTTGTAGCCTCATTAGGTGACAGAATGGCCAATGTGAAGTATCAGGCGTAGCAGCTATACAAGGCAGACCTTCAGTCTACCTTGTATAGTTTCCACCTAGACATATTATTTGATATGATATATTTATTTTATCTCGCGAGATCCGCGTAGCCGCAGAAAGGAAATCGCACATACCTTGAAGGTATGTGGTGTCACTGCTAATGACAATAAAATTGTATGATACAAATTCATCGTGGGAATGATGGCGATGATGATGAAATGATGAAGAGTGTGAGTGAGAGTGTCAGGCCCAGCAGCAGTCTTCGCGACAGTGGTCTTCGCGGGGCGTCCATGGACTTCTGACTTCTAGCAGGCCAGACTCGAACGCCTGGTGAGGGCTCCCTACTTGCCCAACATGCAGACGATCCGGCCGAATTTCCGAACACGCAGGGAGTCCAGCACCCCCGTGGTGGAACTCCGAAAGTTGGCACCGGTGTTAGCGGGGCGGTGGTCTTCGCGAAAGCGGGCCCTAATGCTTTCCAGCTTGCGGTCGAGCCTGTAACCGAGCAGCTTGGGTACCCTGTCGATCGAAGACAAGGTTGGTGACACTGGTCCTGTCGGCTCTCTGACGATGGGAAAAAGCACGTCTTATGCCCAGCAGGCTTTCTCTTCTTCTCTGATACGCTTCTGAATTCCCAGCTGGCTTCCTCGTCTTCTTCTATACGTCTCTGAAGTGTTGTATATTGTCACGAATGACGATGTGACAAACAAGGAATAACTGGAAGAAACTGAAACGTTTAATGGGGCGAACTTGTGCCCAAAATCAAAAAGGAAACAGAAGATAACAGCAGAGCGTCGCGGGCGTCGAAGTCGGCGAAACAGCAGAGTCGAACGCTGGGGCGAGACTGATTCCGCTCGCCTTGCGGAATCCCTTATGTACCCTCGTGGGTTTCTGGATCGTTCGGCGTAGAAGGTTCGGCGCGTAGAACATTCTAACCTCGAATCAGCAAGACGGTTCTCGAATTTACCAGAACATTGCATTACAGCGTCCACAAAAATGTGTAGCCGCGGCCAGGAATCGAACCCTGGCCTTCTGCGTAGAAGGCAAGCGCGATAACCGTTAGGCCACGGGCGCGCTGCCTACTCAGTCAGCTGCGCTCGCGGCATTATTCCCCCTCTAAAAAAGTGCATCGTCCCGATGCAGCACAAACGAAAACAAAACAAAAACAACCCAAACAAAAGGGCAGCACAATCGCGAGCCGCAGTTCACAATTCACTCGCCGACGAGAGTGGAAAGTTCTATCGTTCGTAATACGGCTTCAGCCGGACGACGTGCACCACCTCGGGTCGCGGCTGGCGTCTTGCAGATGGGCGCGTTCCGTCGGGAAGAACTTCGTAGTTCAGATCGCCGAGGCGTCGGATGATCTTGTAGGGTCCGAAATAGCGTTTCAGAAGCTTCTCGCTGAGACCGCGGCGCCGTATTGGTGTCCAAACCCATACCCGGTCTCCGGGTTGAAAGTGGACGTCCCGGCGACGAAGGTTATACCGGCGTGCGTCGACTCGCTGTTGGTCTTGAATCTTGATTCTTGCCAGTTGACGAGCTTCCTCCGCGCGCTGGGAGATCAGTTGAGCGTCGTCGTTGCCATCATCGGTTGGCACGTGAGGCAGCATGGCGTCGAGCATTGATGGTAACCGTCCGGCCGTGTACCAGTTGGAACGGTGTCATTCCCGTGGTTTCTTGAACCGCTGTGTTGTACGCAAACGTGACGTACGGCAACACCTCGTCCCATGTCTTGTGCTCTACGTCGACGTACATGGAGATCATGTCGGCGATCGTCTTGTTGAGCCGCTCCGTTAGCCCGTTGGTCTGCGGATGATAAGCGGTTGTTCGTCGATGGCTGGTATGACTGAGCCGAAGAACTTCTTGAGTCAGCTGTGCCATGAAGGATGACCCGCGATCTGTGATCAGCACTTCAGGTGCGCCGTGTCGAAGGAGAATGGACTCGACGAAAAACTTGGCGACTTCCACCGCTGTTCCCGATGGCAGGGCTTTCGTCTCGGCGTATCGTGTAAGATAATCGGTCGCGACGATAATCCACCGATTTCCTTGCGCCGATGTTGGGAACGGCCCAAGCAAATCCATTCCGACCTGCTGGAAGGGCGTAGTCGGGGCAGGTATCGGTTGCAGGAGTCCTGCTGGCTTCGTCGGAGGCCTCTTACGTCGCTGGCACTCATGGCACGACCGTGTGTACAGGTGGACTGTTTTCGGGAGTCTCGGCCAGTAGTACTTGTCACGAATTCGGGCGAGCGTCCTGCTGTAGCCAAGGTGTCCAGCCGTCGGGTCGTCGTGGCATGCTTGAAAGATTTCTTCTCGCAGGCTGGCCGGAACAACCAGCAGCCAGGCAGGGTTGCTCGTTCCGAAGTTCTTCTTGAAGAGCACGCCTCGCCGCAGAATGAAGCTTGGCAAGTCTCGGGCGAAGACTCGCGGAACTGAACTTCCTTGACCTTCGAGGTGGTCGATCACGGCGCGAAGTTCTGGGTCGTCTCGTTGAAGTGCTCCCATGTCAGTATCTGTAACTGCGCCGAGAAAACGGGCGTCATCGTCGTCGTCAGTGCTTTCGGGAGGAAATTCGACTGGGGCCCTAGACAAACAATCGGCGTCGTTATGCTTGCGGCCAGACTTATGAACAATGGTTACGTCGAATTCTTGTAGTCGAAGGCTCCAGCGAGCGAGGCGTCCTGACGGGTCCTTGAGATTGGCGAGCCAACAGAGAGCGTGGTGGTCCGTGACAACGCGGAACGGGATCCCGTACAGGTACGGTCGGAACTTGGTTAACGCCCAGATGACAGCGAGACATTCCTTGTCGGTGGTTGAGTAATTTTTCTCTGCCTTGGACAGTGCCCGGCTTGCGTAAGCGATCACCCTCTCTGCTCCGTCTTGTCTTTGGACGAGTACCGCGCCGAGTCCGGCGTTGCTGGCGTCCGTGTGAACTTCCGTTTCCGCTGATGGATCGAAGTGTCCGAGGATAGGGGGCGACTGGAGTCTTTCCTTCAGTTCGTTGAACGCTTGTTCTTGCTCCTCCCCCACTGGAAGTTCACGTCGTCTTTCGTCAGATGCGTGAGCGGTGCAGAAATCTTGGCGAAATCGCGGACGAAACGTCGGTAGTAAGCGCACAGTCCAAGAAATCTTCTTACGGCTTTCTTGTCTGATGGCTTCGGAAATTCGGCAACAGCGGATGTCTTTGCAGGATCAGGGCTTACACCCTGAGCGCTCACGACATGGCCCAGGAATTTGAGCTCGCCGTAAGCGAACCGACATTTTGACGGCTTTAGTGTCAGTCCAGCATTCTGGATAGCCTGTAGCACGGCTCGCAAACGTCTCAGGTGCTCGTCGAAGTTGCTTGCGAATACCACGACGTCGTCGAGATAGACGAGGCAGCTTTGCCATTTCAAGCCGGAAAGAACGGTGTCCATTACGCGCTGGAACGTCGCCGGTGCGGTGCACAGTCCGAACGGCATCACTTTAAATTCGTACAGTCCGTCCGGCGTGACGAAGGCAGTCTTCTCACGGTCCCGTTCGTCGACCTCGATCTGCCAGTACCCACTCTTCAGGTCCATCGACGAAAAGTATCGGGCATGGCGCAGCCGGTCCAGAGTGTCGTCGATGCGTGGCAGCGGGTAGACGTCCTTTTTGTTACGGCGTTTAGTCGACGATAGTCCACGCAGAACCGAAGAGTCCCGTCTTTCTTTTTCACCAGGACTACCGGTGAAGCCCACGGACTCTTTGAGGGCTGGACGATGTCGTCGTCGAGCATTTCTTGGACCTGCTTCTGGATGACTTCTCTCTCTTTCACAGAGACACGATACGGCGACCGATGAACAGGAAGCGCGTCGTCATCAGTAATAATTCGATGTTTCGCAACCGTCGTTTGGCGTATCTTCGACGACGTGGAGAAGCACTCACTGAAATCAGCGAGAAGGTCACTGAGTTGTCGTCGTTGTGGGGTAGGCAGGGCTGGATCGATGTCAAACTGCGAATGCGGCGTTGTCTTGGGTGGCCGCGAAGAGAGGTCTTCTAATATACCGGCTATTGCGGCTGAGTCCGGGAGTTCCTCGGCGTGACCCACGGCGGTGCCTTTCGTAAGGTGTTGAGCCTCCTGTCGGAAGTTTGTTACGAGTGCAACAGTCTGTCCGTCTTGGAGCTCCGCGATGCCTCTTGCGACGCCGATCCCTCTTCCTAGAAGCAACTGGAGGCTTCCCTCGAGCAGAACGTCGCCGCAGAAAGCCTCATCGATCCCGACGGGTACGAAAACACTCGACCGCGGCGGTAAGTTCACGTGGTTTGCAAGGACTCGTACCGCGGATGACGTCGCTTTGGGTTCCTCCGGTAGTGGAGCAGGTTTTCGTAGCGTCAGCCGGTTTGCTCCGAGGTCGATGACGGCGCCATACTCGCAGAGAAAGTCCATTCCGAGGATAACGTCCCTCGCACAGTCTTGCAGAACGACGAACTTGACAGGGCACGTCTCACCGTGGATCTCGACGCGAGCAGTGCAGATCCCGACTGGGGTGATGAGATGTCCGCCGGCGGTTCGTATCTGCGGTCCGTCCCACGACGTCATAACTTTCCGAAGGCGACGAGAGAGTCTCCCACTCAAAACGGAGTAGTCTGCTCCGGTGTCGACGAGCGCCGTCGCGTCGTGGCCGTCGATGATAACGTTGAGGTTATTCGACACTGTTGCAGAAACGTCGTTTCGGGGCGTTGCGGCGTTAGAGTGGGAGAGCTCCGACGATCTTGGAGGATCTTGGCATCGTTCGTCTTCGGCAACACCACCTCCCGGCATTGCCGCGCCTAGTTTTCCCGACGAGAAGCGATGGGTGACAGGCTGTCTCGACGAGACCGGCGGAAGGGCGATGGCGAGCGTCGCGGAGACGGTGAACGGAATCCTCGGCGGGAAGACGACTCAGGAGATGACGAGCGGCGGAGGTAGTCCTCGATGTCCCGAGGTCGCTCTCCAAGACGTGGTCGAGGGTCGTTGGGCGCAAACCCTCGTAGGCCCAGCTGGCGGTAGGGGCATCGACGGTAGATGTGGTCCGCTTCACCGCAGTGGTAGCACAGCGGGCGTCGATCGGCCGTGCGCCACACATCCGTCTTTCTAGGCGCCGGTTGTTCAGTACGGACGAGCTGGGGCTGCCCTTCCCGACGTCGGAAGGTCTGCGGCTCTGGCTCACGTCGGGGCGGCGTGGAATACTGCCGGGCAGCTGGCGCCGGTCTCCGAGCTACCGCCGCGTAGGTCAGGGAGGGCTCCTCGGGTGCTGCTACGCTGGCAGGAGCCTCAGGGTGGAACGCCCGCTGAACTTCCTCGCGGACAACTTCGGCTACTGAGAGCGAAGCAGGCTGGTGGGCAGCAGGCAGGAACTTCTTGATTTCCTCCCGGACGACGTCCCGGATGATGTCGCGGATGTCCGGGATGCTGCAGCTGGACGGCGAGAGGGCAGCGAAGCCGGGAAGTCTCTGGTAGTGTGAGGCCCGCGCGTGAAGGGCACGTTCGATGTTGGTGGCCTCGGTGATGAAACCTTCGACGGTGGTAGGCGGGCTCCGCACGAGGCCCCCGAAGATGTTTTCTTTCACGCCCCGCATTAGGACCCGCAACTTTTTCTCTTCGGGAGCGTTTGGGTCGGCGCGGTTCATGAGGCGGAGAACGTCTTCGACGAAGCTTGTGACGCTCTCGTTTGGCCCTTGGTGTCTTGCTTGGAGAAGTTCTTCGGCACGCTGTCGTCGCTGCTGGTTGGCAAAGGTGCGTCGCAGCTCGGCCTGGAATTCTTCCCACGACGAAATCGACGCTTCGTGGTTCTCGAACCAGGTGCGTGCCGTGCCTTCCAGAGCAAAGTAGACATTTTGAAGGCACTGCTCCGGTGTCCATCGGTTATGGCGGGCCACTCGTTCGTAATGTTGTAGCCAATCCTCAACGTCCTCGTGGATCTCCCCGTGGAAAGGCGTCGGAGTCCGGGGTGCGACGGGCAGGTAAATGATGGCAGAAGCGGCCGGGGTCTGCGACTGCTGGTCGTCCATTGTCGGCCTCGTTGGCTGCCTGGTCCTGGGTGGCAGGAGTCTGAATTCCGGGTGTAGGCCTTGGGTGCGACGACTTGAACCGGATCTCGGTCTGTGTCTTCGTTGGTTCTTCGGGGGCTTGGCGCTCGGACTTGCACTGCGGGAACTCGGAGGGGTGCGCTGCACGGGCATGCGGTACCCCGCACCTCCACCAAAATGTCACGAATGACGATGTGACAAACAAGGAATAACTGGAAGAAACTGAAACGTTTAATGGGGCGAACTTGTGCCCAAAATCAAAAGGAAACAGAAGATAACAGCAGAGCGTCGCGGGCGTCGAAGTCGGCGAAACAGCAGGAGTCGAACGCTGGGGCGAGACTGATTCCGCTCGCCTTGCGGAATCCCTTATGTACCCTCGTGGGTTTCTGGATCGTTCGGCGTAGAAGGTTCGGCGCGTAGAACATTCTAACCTCGAATCAGCAAGACGGTTCTCGAATTTACCAGAACATTGCATTACAGCGTCCACAAAAATGTGTAGCCGCGGCCAGGAATCGAACCCTGGCCTTCTGCGTAGAAGGCAAGCGCGATAACCGTTAGGCCACGGGCGCGCTGCCTACTCAGTCAGCAACGCTCGCGGCAATATACGTCTCTGAACTGTGAAGAACCTCAAACAGACTCTCTAAAAGAACTGGAAAGTGGTCACGCACGAATGGACTTTCTAAAACCTACAAGCAAGGAAGCTATAATGGCAATAAATTGTTTAAATCAATTCAGGCGAAACAGTTGTGCGCCGCTTAGAAAGTGGTGGCTTTGTTATTTAAAAGACCTAAATTTAAAGACGATAAAAGCCGCTCATCCATCTAATTTTTCCCCGGGAATCAGTTTGTGCCTTGGCCTACATGGTGTGCTGAGCATTAAAATCGTCTAAGATTAAAAAGTTGTGGAAGTTGAGTAAAAAGCTTCTTAGAGCCCATGGAATATATACGGTAGTGTATGACGGAATGCACAGTGAAACAGCACTAATGAGACGGTCCGTAAGAACTCGTGCTGCCACAGCTTCGAGGGGTGGTGGAATTTGGGGCACATGTCATCCCAGTCTGCACAAGAGTAGCAACGCCACCGAATGAATGAAGAAGACGGGCGGTCTTTTCAAGAGGTGATAGTTTTGTAAAACTTGTGTACTTGTAGGCGTAAAATAGGTACCCTGCAAAGCTAGTAGCTATTTAGCGTAGCTAATTAAGTAACAAATACACATCATCTATAGTGAAGGATACCCCGACAATTTCACTGCATGAAACTAAAATGACCCACTTCACGGTTTAAATAATATATTGTTAAAAGCGTGGGATATACAGCTGTAACCAAGTGTACAGAAGCTAAGCCATATTCGTTGGGTCAGTAAAACGAGGAGGTTATTTTTGTGATCCTCTTTTTCGGCGGTAGGTTTTGTACCTCCTTTGGAAGGCGGAGGCGGTTCTGTGGGATTGGCAGATAGCTCTATCGCCTTGTCCTCCCGCTGTGAGGTGTAAGGAGGAGACCCTACGCCGCTCTGAGAGGGAGTGGCGGCAAGCACCACTTGAGGCTTAGGGCCAGGACGATGAGTAATTGTCCTGGCACCTGGGACTTTGATCGGGGGCCGCTGTCGTCTGGCAACCCACAGACCCTTGCTGGGGGTTGCCATGGCCATGACCTCCAAAAAGATAGCCGGCTTTGATGCCCTCAGGCAGCACGGTGCAAGCAAAAGTGAGGACTAGGTGCTTCGATGGGCTCTCATGTCCGTCTCTGCGTATGGGAGATTTGTCACACGGCGACCAGCCCGGATAGGCCCTCCGCGATCTCCCCTTCGCTGACTCCTGCAGGTCGTCCTCTGAGATTTAAATACATTCAACGAGATTGAGCCGATCAGAGCATATCAGTAGAAAAGGTAGTAAAGGAAACTGAGAGGAAATTGTGGGAAGAGAGAATGCAGGAGAAATCAGCTTTAACAATATACAGGGCACGAAAACAAGAAATAAAGAAGGAACAGCTGTATGATAATGCAGTGGGGAGCTCATTGCTGTTTGAAGCTAGAACGGGGGTGATACGAACGAAAACATACAGGGTTAAATTCCAGGAAATAGACACTCGGTGCGACGTATGCAACCGCGAAAGGGAAACGATAGAACATGTAATTTTAAGGTGCACGGGGCTTCGTCCCAACCTATTGGGGGGATGACTACAGATTTGGAGGTGGCACTGGGTTTTCCGGACATGGATGGACGAATGGATAGGGACAGAATCGCGGAAACTAAGAGGAGGTGGAAGATTGGTGGAAAAGATATAGGGGGGGGGGTGAAAATACAGATAAAAATTAGGAAGGGTATTACTTTAAAAGGGGGGGGGTTGTGTTAAAACAAAATTTATACACATTAAAAAAATGAAATGTTAGGCTAGGTGCGCAAGCTGCCGCCCGTTACAAAGGGTATATAGCCATTACCATCCGTCCATCCATCCATTCGGTTGGGTGGCTGGGTGGGCAATCTAAGTCATGAAAACTCTACTGAAAAGTGCCCACCGATGCCTTTAGTGGCGGCGCTGACCCCCTGGCAGCCGCCTCGTCATAAGTGCGTCCTTGGCGGAAGGAAATTTGTTTCCATGCCTCAGGTTTGTGAAACTTTCTTTAATCTTTAGCGCTAGGATTTTCTTTTCCTTTTGAAACTTTGGACAAGTTCGAGAGTAGGTGGGGTGGGCACCAGCGCAGTTGACATACTTTGGAAGTGTACCCTCGCACGTGTCAGCAGGATGGTGTGTTGCTCCGCACTTTGCACGCATCGTTTTTTCGCGGCTGGTGACAGCCGCGAAAAATCTCATAATCATCATCACTAGACGTGGCACCACGGGCCTCCATGGTTCGGGCTGTCGCCTTTCCGTGTTGCCACGGCTCTCCTGAGCCAATAAATATTGCCGCGCGCGCAGCTGCCAAGTAGGCAGCGCGGCCGCGGCCTAACGGTTATCGTGTTTGCTTCCCACGCGATGAGCCAGGGTTCGATTCCTGGGAGAGCAGTGTCTTTTATTTATTCTTTCTACTTGTCATTCTCGCAAGTTCGAGAACGTTCTCGTTTCACCGAGTTAAGAATGTTCTACGCCCCGAACGTTCTAGGCCGGATGTTCCAGAAACCCACGCCGGTACAAAAGGCGCTCCGCGTGGCGAGCCGGGATCAGTTTTCGCCCCAGCGCTCGACTCTGCTGTCTCGCCGACTTCGACGCTCGCGACGCTTTGTTATTATTTTCTATTCCCTTTTTGTTTTGGGCACAAGTTCGCCACATTAAACGTTTATTTCTTCCTGTTTATTTGTTGTTATTCTGGTCACCACCCGTGACATTCTGGTGGAGGTGCTGGGTAGCGCATGCCCGTGCAGCGTTCCCCTCCAAGGACTCGCAGTGCAAGTCCGATTCCCGGCTCGGTGGGAAGACCACTCAACGCGGAACCTGAAACTCGGACCAGCCGTCGCACCAAGGAGAGGATCCTGAGTACGGTTTGCTACTGGACAAGCCCAAGCCGAAGAAGACGACGATGGCCAACCAGTCGCAGACCCCCGCCGCTCCTGCCGTCGTCTACCTACCCGTCGCTCCTCGGACACCGGCTCCCTTCCACGGCGAAAGCCACGAAGACATCGACGACTGGGACCAACAGTACGAACGAGTGGCCCGTCATAACGGGTGGACACCGGAGCAGTGTCTACAGAATGCTTACTTCGCTTTGGAAGCAACCGCCCGGAACTGGTTCGAGAACCACGAAGCATCGATCACCTCCTGGGAGCAACTCAAGGCTGAGTTGCGAAGAACATTCACGAACCAACAACGAAGAGAACGCGCGGAAGAGCTTCTTCAAGCGAGGATCCAAGGCCCTAACGAGAGCGTCGTTAGCTTCGTGGAAGATGTCCTGCGACTGAGCAACCGCGCCGATCCTCAAGCATCCGAAGCAAAGAAGCTCAGAGTCTTGATGCGCGGCGTGAAGGAAAACATTTTCGGTGGTCTTGTGCGGAGCCCGCCTACCACCGTCGAAGGCTTCATGACGGAGGCCACCAACATCGAACGTGCCCTTCAAGCTCGAGCCGCCCACTATCACCGAGTTCCCGGCGTCGCTGCCTTTTCGTCTTCCGGTGGCAACACCACGGACATCCGCGAGATAATCCGGGACGTCGTCCGGGAGGAGATCAAGAAGTTTCTACCTGCCGCCGCAAGCCCAGCTTCGCCCTCAATCGCCGAGATTGTCAGGGAAGAAGTCCAGCAAGCGCTGCAGCCTGAGGTTCTCGCCAGCACCGCTCCGGAACCACCGACGCTGAGTTACGCCGCAGTGGCCCGACGGCCACCGCCTCCTCCTCGCACCTATGTCGCGCCGCCCCGACGTCAGTCTCCTGCGCCGCAGCACGACTGACGCCACGACGACCAGGTCCAGTACGCCTGCCCGGAGCCTCGCGCACCCCGCAAGACCGACGTGTGGCGAACGCCCGACCGACGCCCACTGTGCTTCCATTGCGGGGAAGCGGACCACACCTACCGCCGATGCCCATACCGACGACTCGGGCTACGCGGGTTCCACCCGAACGACCCGCGCCCCCGTCATGGTGAACGCCCTACTGAGATCGACGAGTACCTGCGACGGCCCCAGTCCCCCGAGCCTGCGTCCCGCCGAGAGTTCCGGTCGCCGTCGCCGCGACGTCCAGCTTCGCCAATGCACCGACCCCGACGTGAAAGCCTGTCGCCCCTCGCTCCTCGCCGGGGAAACTAGGCGCGGCAACCCCTGGAGGTGGAGTTGCTGAAGACGACCGACGTAAAGAGCCTCCAAGAACGACGGAGCGCTCCCACTCTCCCGACACTACGCATCACAACGACGACCCTGCATCGGTGTCCAACAACCTGAACGTTGTTATCGACGGTCTCGACGCATCAGCACTCGTGGACACCGGAGCAGACTACTCAGTCTTGAGTGGGAGGCTCTCCCGCCGCCTTCGAAAAGTCATGACGCCGTGGGATGGACCCCAAATACGAACCGCAGGAGGACATCTCATCACGCCCGTCGGAAGATGCACTGCTCGCGTCGAGATTCACGGCGAGACGTGTCCGGTAAAGTTCGTCGTTCTACAAGACTGTTCCAGAGATGTCATTCTTGGCATGGACTTTCTGTGTGAATACGGCGCCGTCATCGACCTGGATGAGAACAGACTGACGCTGCGGAAGCCTGTTCCGCCTTCAGAGAAACCCCAAACAGCGTCAGCCGCCGCCCGAGTCGCCACCGACCACGTGAACCTGCCGCCGCGATCAAGTGTTGTCGTACCCGTCGTGGCCGATACAGCTACCTGCGGCGAAGTTGTCCTGGAAGGCAACCTTCAATTGCTCCTGGGAAGAGGAATAGGTGTCGCAAGAGGAGTAGCTGAACTTCAGGATGGGCGGACTGTGGTCCTCGTGACGAACTTCCGAAATGAAACGCAACATCTCACGAAAGGTGCAGCCGTGGGCCACGTCGAGGAACTTCGAAACGCCGCCGAAATCGCCACGATTACTGACGAAACCTCGCCACCTCAGCAAGACAGTACGTCGCCAGCGCAGCTCGACATTGACCCTAAGCTTCCGGGCCCGAAACGACGGCAGCTGCTTAACCTCCTCGCCGAATACCGCGACTGCTTTGCAACGTCGTCGAAGGTACGCCAAACCGCCGTTGCGAAGCACCGCATCATTACCGAGGACGACGCGCGCCCTGTGCATCGATCGCCGTACAGAGTCTCCGTTAAAGAAAGGGAGGTAATCCAGGAGCAAGTTCAAGAGATGCTGAGAGACGACATAATCCAACCTTCAAATAGTCCGTGGGCCTCTCCAGTCGTGCTGGTTAAGAAGAAGGACGGAACGCTTAGGTTCTGCGTGGACTACCGGCAGCTGAACGCGGTGACGAAGAAAGACGTCTACCCGCTCCCCGCATCGACGACACTCTAGACCGGTTGCGCCACTCTCGATATTTCTCATCGATGGACCTGAAGAGCGGCTACTGGCAGATCGAAGTCGACGAACGGGACCGAGAAAAGACAGCCTTCGTCACGCCGGACAGACTGTACGAGTTCAAAGTGATGCCCTTCGGACTATGCACGGCGCCAGCAACGTTCCAGCGTGTCATGGACACCGTACTGGCAGGGCTGAAGTGGCAGAGCTGTCTCGTCTACCTTGACGACGTCGTAGTGTTTTCAACTGACTTCGACGAGCACTTGCGACGACTCCGAGCTGTTCTCCAAGCCATACAGACCGCCGGGCTCACCCTCAAGGCGTCAAAGTGCCGGTTCGCCTATGACGAACTGAAGTTTCTAGGCCACGTGGTTAGTAACGAAGGCGTCCGCCCAGACCCTGAGAAGACTCGCGCCGTCGCGGCATTCCCAGCGCCGAAAGACAAGAAGGCCGTGCGAAGATTCCTCGGACTTTGTGCCTACTATCGACGCTTCGTTCGGGATTTCGCAAGGATTTCCGCACCGCTCACAAACCTCACGAAGGACGCCGAGAAGTTCGAATGGGCCGAGGAGCAGAAGCAGGCATTCGACGAGTTGAAGCGAAGACTCCAGACTCCTCCTGTCCTTGGACACTTCGATCAGGATGCGGAAACCGAGATTCACACGGACGCTAGTAATGCAGGACTTGGAGCGGTACTGGTTCAAGTACAAGAAGGAACCGAGCGAGTCATCGCCTACGCAAGTCGGACATTGTCCAAGGCGGAGAGAAATTACTCCACGACTGAGAAAGAATGCCTTGCGGTCGTCTGGGCAATCACTAAATTTCGTCCATACTTATACGGGAGCCCGTTCCGTGTAGTCACGGACCACCACTCGCTCTGCTGGCTTGCGAACCTCAAGAACCCGTCAGGACGCCTCGCTCGATGGAGTCTCTGACTAGAAGAGTTCAACATGACCGTGGTCTACAAATCAGGCCGCAAGCACAGCGACGCCGACTGCCTGTCCAGAGCTCCCGTCGAAACACCTTCCGGCAGCAGCGACGACGATGACGACGAGTGTTTCCTGGGCGCAGTGAACACCGACGACATGGCCCGACGTCAACGAGGCGATCCTGAGCTGCGCGCACTAATAGAGCACCTTGAAAAGCGCAGAAGTGCCATACCACGTGTTTTTTCACGCGCCCTGCCGACCTTTGCCATTCGACAAGGTGTGCTCTACAAAGAGAACTTCGGGAACAACAACTCGCCGTGGCTGCTGGTAATCCCGACCGACCTTCGGGAGGAGATCTTTCAAGCCTGCCACGACGACCCGACGTCTGGACACCGTGGTTACAACCGGACACTGGCCCGTATTCGTGAAAAGTATTACTGGCCCAAGCTCCCGAAAACCGTCCACCTATACACACGATCATGCCATGAATGCCAGCGACGCAAGAAACCTCCGACGAGGCCGGCCGGACTCCTGCAGCCAATTCCTCCGCCAACAGCACCTTTCCAGCAGATCGGAATGGATCTACTTGGCCCTTTTCCGCAGTCGACGTCGGGAAATCGCTGGATCATCGTCGCCACAGATTATCTCACGCGGTACGCCGAAACGAAAGCCCTTCCTTCCGGGACTGCTGTGGAAGTTGCCAAGTTTTTCATTGAATCCATCGTCCTCCGGCACGGCGCTCCCGAAGTCCTGATCTCAGACCGTGGATCCTCGTTCATGGCCCAGCTGACACAAGAAGTCCTTCGTCTCAGCCACACCAGCCATCGTCGCACCACGGCGTACCACCCGCAGACCAACGGGCTGACGGAAAGACTCAACAAGACCATCGCCGACATGATCTCCATGTACGTCGACGTGGAGCACAAGACATGGGACGAGGTGTTGCCGTACGTCACTTTTGCCTACAACACGGCCGTGCAAGAGACCACCGGGGTTACACCCTTTCAACTGGTTCATGGTCGCAAAGTGACGACAATGCTGGACGCGATGTTACCCCACGTACCGGCTGTCGACGGAAGCGACGACGCCCAGGTGGTTGCCCAACGGGCAGAAGAAGTCCGTCAGCTTGCCAGACTCCGGATTCAAGCCCAGCAACGTATCGACACTGGCCGCTACGACCTTCGTCGTCGGGACGTCCACTTCCAGCCCGGAGACAGGGTGTGGGTGTGGACACCGATCCGCCGCCGTGGTCTCAGCGAAAAACTCTTGAAGCGCTACTTCGGACCCTACAGAGTACTTCGTTGACTCGGGGATCTGAACTACGAGGTGATGCCCGACGGTACACGGACTTCATCACGCCGCCCACCGCGACCTGAAGTCGTCCACGTCGTGCGCCTGAAGCCGTACTACGCTCGATAGGACTGCGGACCTTATGTGTTCCGAATGACGCTTTAGTTTGCCGTTCTTCTTATCTGCTTTGTTTTGTCTTGTGTTGCATCGGGGCGATGCACTTTTTTGAAGGAGGGGGTAATGCCGCGCGCGCAGCTGCCAAGTAGGCAGCGCGGCCGCGGCCTAACGGTTTTCGTGTTTGCTTCCCACGCGATGAGCCAGGGTTCGATTCCTGGGAGAGCAGTGTCTTTTATTTATTCTTTCTACTTGTCATTCTCGCAAGTTCGAGAACGTTCTCGTTTCACCGAGTTAAGAATGTTCTACGCCCCGAACGTTCTAGGCCGGATGTTCCAGAAACCCACGCCGGTACAAAAGGCGCTCCGCGTGGCGAGCCGGGATCAGTTTTCGCCCCAGCGCTCGACTCTGCTGTCTCGCCGACTTCAACGCTCGCGACGCTTTGTTAATATTTCCTATTCCCTTTTTGTTTTGGGCACAAGTACGCCACATCAAACGTTTATTTCTTCCTGTTTATTTATTGTTATTCTGGTCACCACCCGTGACAATATTACGATTACGATTACGATTACGACAGAGCTGTGACCAAATCCTTGGGAAATGAAGCTTCGTCTTGGGTTCGGTATGTCGGGGCGCCCCTTGCAGAGAAGATAGCCGACCTTAATGCCCTCAGGCAGCACGGTGCGAGCAAAAGTGAGGACTAGGTGCTCCGATGGGCTCTCGTCCGTCTCTGCGTATGGAGATTGGTCGCACGGCGACCAGCCCGGGTAGGCCCTCCAAGATCTCCTCTTCGCTGACTCCTGCAGGTCGTCCTCTGAGATGACGCCATGACAGCTGTTCAAGGGGCGATCTGGAGTGGTGGATACCTCGTTGTCCGAGATCTTGTTTAAATGTAAAATAACAACACTCTGCGCTCCGTTTTCTACCTCAACAAACTGGTCGCCAAATGCTAGTTTCTTGGCCTTGAAGTTATGACTAATTATTTTTTCTAAGGTTTTTGAAATTAGACATGGAGAAAGCTTAGCTAGTAGTTTACCACTTTGTTTCGAATGCATTACCAGAAAGCGGGTGATGCTTCACTGGGCTGCAGCGCCGGTGTATTTACGGACTACTTCGGTCCGTACCGTTTTCAAGGCCGGATCAGGTTTTGTAGCTTGTTTAGAGCCCATAAGAGATGAAAACAAAACGTTGGCATCTGTTGTGTGCCGCCCACCATCGCGCCAACAAGGAAATGTAACTCATCATAAAAAATAGAGCTTCGCTGAATATGTAACACCAATGGCACTTGCTGAGACGCTTTACCCTAGTGGGGGTCGAGATAAAAGGATATGTTGCCGCCCAAGGTTACCCCTTGACGCCAAAGATGGTGAAAGAACACAATAGAGAGGAAAAGTGAAATATGAGAGGTACAGTAGACGAAGAGGCGACTGACTAAATCATCCTGGCCGGGCCATAACAGGATTCCAGTCTACGAGAAGAAGAGGACGAGGTGGAGTGTTGCCTCACTCGGGGGGGGGGGGGGGGGCCGAAGGGTCCAACCTTTCCCGGGCTGGGCTCAACCACCAGGAGGCCCTCTTCCCCAGACACGGGAAAGCGACGCGCAGCCAGACGTGGCCGGGCGAATCCGCATGGCTCGGGGTCCGTGGTGACACCATTTACAAAACAATTGTAAGTGTAGGTGACCTGCGGGGACATCGTGAGATCTATCGATGCAATTACATACAGTAGTGCCCAATCTCAGACACTACTGCTTTTAAAACTGAAAGAAGTTTCTGAATGACGGGTTACTGCGTTTGCCTAAGAATTGGCTCTATAATGTCAAAAATGATCTTCCTGAATTTAACACATTTATCGTGGGAAATAGCTATATATTAAAACTGCCTTATGCTATTTTTAGTATTGTCTTATACTATTTTTTAACTATGATTTTTCTGTACATTTTAACAGAGTGAGCAAAATCAGAAGCAAAGAATAAATTTACATATTATCGTTATTATGATCATATAACATACGTGCAAAAATACTTCCTTATAATTTCTGTAATATGTTTATTGACGAAAGTTTCTGTTTCATGATTGTGTAGGAGGTGACCTTATCAATGAGAAAATGTCAGCTAATAATTCTGCGAACTTACTTCCGCTTGACAGTGAAATTTTCAAACGTAACCTTTCGTTTCGTTGCAAAAGGTCGCGAATTCCAGAGTTTGTATAACTTGTTGCGTCATTTGCTATTGTGAGAGTTTTTAATAATAATGTTCATTTTATTTAAAGTGCCCAAAAAATAACGGTGTGCAGTCTGGTGTACTTCTGCAAAAACACCAGAAGAAACAAATATAAGCAGGAATACATCGAAGACACTCTAATATTAATAATATAAATATAGTACAAAACACCGAAATATAAATTTTAAAAAGAATAAGGAGCAAATTCGTCAACAGGCGGAGGAACTCTGAGGCTGGTACACGGATGTCGAGATCCGCATTGCGTTGCTGTAAAGAGTCTGGATTCGAGAAAGGGGGTAAATGTTGCAGGGGCAGCGAATATCGGATAATATTAAATGCTTGGTACAGCGAAAATTTATAGAAAAATTTACTTTACAGAGGATTTGAGCCGTGCGATGAGCGCTATTTTCAAGCTTATGTGTAAATCTAAAGTTACAAACCTCCTTTTTTTATACAAAAGTGAAAGAGAACATTTTTTAGCAGATACTGTAAAACCCTTAATGTTCGCGAGCCCTTAAGTTTCGCGAATTTCGCGAATTCAAAAATTCGCGAAATTTAAGGGCACGCGAAAATTTCGATCTTTAAGAATTTCAATGCAGGCATCTGGAATTCGCGAAATTTAGTGGCCGCGATTCTGTCCTTTGTGACCGATTCGCAAAAAATAGGCGCCGCGGAATTAAAGGGTTTTATAGTATTTATAGTCACACTAAATTCGACTTTTTCTGAACATGTTCAATATTTCTGCCTATTGTGTTTTTATGGTGAATTTTATATCATGGATGCCAATTCCATACCCGACCGTACTAAAGAGATAAAAAGATGAATCAAGCTATAATGGTTCCTAAAATTGAAATGCAAGGGTGAAACAACTCCCAATATTATCATCGCACTACCCACAATAAATTTAGATTTAATATTTTATTTTATTTTTATGCTGATTGCCAACCTCCTTTCGGAGGTTGTGGCAGGAAGGGTTAAAAGAGTTAATTACACAAGAAGGTATTGAAAAAACAACAGAAATACACCGAACTTCTCAGTAGAAATATATGCAGAAAAACAACAAAAATCCTTTTCACGAACAACATTTCAAAAGATTGACAAATTAATAAGCTGATATCAAATCTAAATGTTCTTGAGAACGTCTATTACATTCCTCGAGGGTGCGTTAAAAAAACGAAAATTTAAAAGAGTTAATGCGATACAGGAAGAGAACAAGAACCCTACTATAAAAATTCCTCGTGGCATGAACTTGTCTACGAGTTAAATACTTTGTAGTGTCTATGTTAACATCATCATTAAACACACAGTGTAATAATTGTTGTATATCTCTACGACGCCTAGTTGATATCAAATCAGTTTGACCCGTACAGCGGGGAGCCCGATTCGTTTATTTTTATATTGAATGTATATGAAGCGCAATGCAAATCTCTAGGCCTTCTCTAATTTGTTAATGTCAGTAGTTGTGTGCGGATTGTTTAATGCAATGTACTCTCTATACATGCCAAGATCTTTCACAAGGAAGACTCGCTGTACTTGCATTCTATGAATATTATATGCGTATTCAAAAACAGTATGGCTTCGGCACAACGAAAGCTCTTTTGTCTTTGCAGGGTTTATCAGCAACTAACTTTGTTTGCACCACAGAAGCACACATGACCCATCAGCTTGTAATATATTGCAGCCTTCTGGGGAATTAATTATTTTAAACAATTTAATATAAGTGGTAAGGAGTAGCATCTGAGAAATTTCAACAGGCGACACTATATTATATATAAAAAAATAACAAAGAGGACCCAGAGCTGATCCATGAGGAACGCCAGTCCGCAAACTAAAGCTGTGAGAGAAACTGTATACAATACGAACAGTGTTCGTGCGATATAACAAGGAGCTCTTAAAACAATTACATAACTCCGGAGATATACGATATGGAAATTGATTGTGAAAGTGTAGTTTCTGCAAAATTTCAAATGTTTTGGTGATATAAAATATATGAAAATAACTTGTCCTTTATTCGTGTCAAATGGTGTGCAATTATGAAAGAAAAAATACACAGATTGCATGGTCTCCACGAACCGACTACTCAAAAACCATGCTGTAAAGGTATTAATTTTTGACGAAAATAAGAAAGCAAGCGCGTATGATCAACAATTTTAAGAACCACTGAAAATCCACAAAGCAAGTAACACGTCGATAATTTGTAATAACGGAGGTATCACCACATTTCGAAATCGGAGTGATCACCGAATTCATCCAAAGCGAGGGAAAGCCACCTGACGCAAGCGAAATGTCAAAAATGTGTTTCAGGATAGGAATCAATGCCTCGCTGCATCTTATAGTTGGTTTCCACGTCAGATCGTCCATGACTGTCCGGGACATATTTTTAATAGTTCTGTCAGAAATATATGTGAAAGCCATGTTCATGGGAGGACCGTCCAGCTATATGTGAACATCATAGCTAACCATTTCTCAGGTATATAAAATTTGAAGCTCGAGGCGTGGACAATGCCGAGATTTCACTACTGTAATTCGCACAGCCGCCAATGTCACCCCAAAGCAGGCACGTAGTTTAAAAATTCCTTTATTTTATATACAGTTTACAACATGCACACAAGATATTAAAAATAACAATTAAATATTTCTATAATTTGCACAGCCGTCAATGCCACACAAAGCAGGCACGTAGTTAAAACAATTCATTTATTTTATAGACAGTTTACAACATGCACACGAAATATTAAAAAGTACAATTATATATCTCTGTTGTCCTTTCTTTATGCGTCCCAATCCGTGGTTTTAAGCTATGACGACTTACTGCGCTCTGCAATAGAGCAGCACCGTTGTACAGACTTGAAAATCAACAGGATGCGATTATTCAAATATGCTTGCCGACAGCGGTTTAGAACGTCTAATACAATCAACAACAAGGAAAGGACTCCTCCAAAGCAACCTTATAATTTCCTGTATCGACCAGAGAAATGTTAGACAAACAAAGGCGTCCGTAGTACCGGCAGTAATCGAACAAAAGCTGGTGGATCGCTATTTTGTGGCGTGTTGGTTTGACATGCCACATGCCTATGAGCTTATCCGGTGAACGCTGAGAGAGGCAAAGAAGGATTGCAATCGTTGACTCACATCACCTTGATAGACTACTTGTAGCCTATGACTTGATTTCACATGTGCATATTACAAACTACAAAGATGACAACTCTAAACTTGTTGATATTTTCAAACATTTCAGAAGAGCCTGTACAAAAATGGCTAAAGTAAAATAGTGCAAACCAAATTGCCTTGGCTTACGGCGGATTTTGCTTTGGCCATGAAAGAAAAATAAACCTTGCGGACGCGATCGCCCTCGACACCGAAAATATAAAGAGTTAAAAGTAGAATATCAAAGTAAACGAAATCACATGATTTCACTTGTTCTGTGTAAGAATGCGCCAACACATCCAAGAATCAAATTATAAGTCACGTTTGTGTTTTTTAAGCCATCTCTCGGAGATGCTATTCAAAAAGTGCTTTGTTTGTTTCGAAATCAATTGCCAAAAGCTTCAATAGATTGTTTTGCTTCGGTCTTGGGCACTTCAGGTGATGAGAATATTATTCCCACTAATTTTAAACATCCTTTTGAGCACTAAGCATTTTTACCTCATATGACTCTCAAAGATCTTCATATATTTCAATCCCATCAAGGTGCCAGTGACGGATGACATCCATTTGTGCGACTTACGTCGAAATTTCGCTTCTATAAGTATTGCATTGCTTCATATATTCATTGAAATTATAAGAACTGGGATTATTCCTGATTGCCTAAAAAGCGCCATAATCAGACCACTAAACTAAGGTGAAGAGCTTAATATATTTGAAACTTATAGGCTTGAAAGGTAAACATTTCCGCAGAAATCTGCCTGATTAGGTGAGTATAATAAGAAAAGCTGCAGGTACTCTAACCAACTGTGTTTAAATAGCCTGACGTTTCGCGGCCTACTCGGTAGCTTGTTCACGGGTAGCTTAATTAGCTGGGTTTTCGTCTTTCTCTACTTCTCCTTGTCGCTGCCGTTTAAACCCTCATCTTCTCTTTGTGACACCTGGAAGCCCGTGAATATAACTGCTTGGAAAGGTACCGATCAACCGGTTTAGGTTGTTCTTTATATGTTGAATATGCCACGACTCTTAAAAGAGTCGTTTTTTGCAGTATTTTTCAGTGTCCAGTACGAAACTGTTGTCGAAGTCGATGACGTGGTTGCCCTTTTCTGCATGTCCCGCTATAGCGTTACCTTTTGATGTCCTTCCGTTTTGAATCATATTTGTGTCTGCGTAGACTTTCGGAAGTTCTTGGTTTGTCTGCGTAGACTTTCGGGAAGTTCTTGGTTTCCCCCACATAGGAGGCGCTGCAGTCGGCTCACGAAATACAATAAACAAGGCCTGTTTAAAACCCCACACTTTTTGAGGTGCCGGAACCATGCCATTACCCACCACAGGCTGTTGTACTGCTCAAGCTGTCATACAAGGCTGCCACCATTGTGGTGATTGTTGAGTAACCCACGTGCGACGTGGCTGGCACGAGACACGTGCGGACGGCTCAAAAGGAACGCACGAGATAAAGACGTTTCTTCTGCCTGGGAGCCTGGACTGGATGGTCCCTCATTTCACAGCTGTTGTGGGCACCCCAACCTAAGAAACTCGACAACCATGTTGTTGAATTCCTTGTGCTACCACAGTGCCCGTACTATGTCATACTCGGGTGAGACGTCCTAGAAACATGCAATGCCATAATCAATTTTTCTAACTTTGAATGGTAGACTGCAGAAGAAACTACTACTGCACCGACTATAGAACAGACGAAGTTAAACTGTCTGCCATTCATGATATTCTCCTCGCACCATACTCGACGACTATAATAACATCATCTACGTCTTTCAAGATATCCCCCAACGTTCCTTTACCTGACGCACGTAACCTTTTTTATTTAAAAAAAATAATTTTACCACCTTACAGTCAGGCTTCTGTTCAGGCAGGATTCATGTTGATTCCCGTCACAAATACCACAAACCACAGCGTTCTTCCCAAAGGATTTTCGTTAAAAAACGCTCGACCCATCCACGACACAGCTATGCATACCTTCCAGAACATGACCCCTCCCCACCACGTATCCAGAAACGCTGACCTTACCACCGTCCTTTGCAAACCTTTGTTTTACCGTTGACGAGTTTTCGACCGATAGCCAAAAATGGCATCTCGGCGCTCTCCTTCTAAAGGCCCACGCGATGTTTTATCATCCGTCACACAGGTAACACAAGTCGATCACCAGAGTGAAACTGGAAATGCACCCACAGTTCACTACCGACCTCACCGTGTGTCTTTAGCGGAGCAAATGTTATTCAACAAAAACGTGGATGGCATGCTGGCAAAAGGCGTGGTCCGACCTTCTTCTCCTCCATGGTCATCTCCCGTCGTACTTGTGAGGGAGAAAGACGTCTCTATAGGGTTTTGTGTTGATTATCGACGCCTAAATCAAATTGCTCGTAAGGACGTCTAACCGCTACCACGAATTGATGACGCTATCGACTCTCTGCAGGAATCCTCGTTTTCCTCATCTCTCGACTTGCGCAGAGGGTACTGGAGTCTAAAGATCAGAGTGTGTGTTTTCTTTGAACGGTTGTTTATTTTTGGTCACTCGCCGGCATTTCTGAACGGTCCCAGAGAGGAGGGGGGCTGGCGGTACGCTGGAGGGGCGAATGGCCCCTCCGCGAGCAAGCACGGCGCCACCGCGCGGAAGGATGTGTCCCCTTGGGGGACGGAGGCGGACCCCAGAAACAGCGGGGTCCGGGGAGTTTGAGCGGGAGAAGTCCTGAAGTCGGTCACGGACGTGTGTCGGCCGCCGCCCCTTTCTTAATCAATGTATAGTTAAAAGCATCAAATCATCGTCGCTGCCACTGCCTCGCCATCGAAGTCACCAGCCGCCATCGGGGAGAGGATTTTCGACAACTGACGCATCTCCCCACCACAAGAGCTTAACTTGGCGAATACCAATGGCTGAACATCACAACAAAAATACTGCATTCGCTACCCCCGATCGACTTTTTGAATTTCACGGCATGCCGTTTGTGTCTCGAATGCAAAAGCTGCCTTTGAGAGGATGATAGATACAGTCCTACGTGGAATGAAGCGGACAACATGATTGTGCTACCTCAAAGACATCATCGTATTTTCCCCCACATTTGAACAGTACTTAAATCGACTGGCACTAGTTATTTCTTTCCTTCTTCAAGCTTGTCTTTAATTCGATACAAAGAAGTGACGCTTCGCTGCAAGAAAGGTCGAAGTACTTGGCTACATCGTCAGTGAAGTTGGCGTCGCTCCCGATCCCGATGAGATTTGTGCTGTCCTAGACGTTCAGTGTCCCAAGATTGTAAAAGACATTCACAGTTTTATCGCCCTGGAATTGTACTTTCAACGCTTTATGAAAGCGGTTTGAGCAATCGCCGCCCCTCTTGTTGGAGCAAGAGTCTGCCACCATGACCAGAGGCCGCTGCCGACCGCTCAAACTGCACAACGTCTAAGTCGCGCAACACCGCACGTAGGACAGGCGCAGAAGCCTATAAAAGAGGGCACACGCCAACAAAAAAGGGAGACGGGCCGAGGTCACGGAGGTGTGTAGTTCGAACGCTCCGGCAATGTTTTACTTTGATACTAACAACCCATTCCTGTTACTGTAATAAATGTAGTTTCTCGTTATGGAAACCCCGGCTTCGTGTTGTTCCTCCCGAATGGGCATGCAGCAAGGCAACCCTACCACATGGCGCCCAACGTAATTTTGCTACCCTTCTGTCGGAACAACATGGGGCTGGGTTTCTTCTCTGGGTAAGTTTTTTTTTTTCAACTGCGGTGTTTCTTTTTGAAGTAGTGCTAGTATTCACGACAGCGCGATTGATCGTTGAATGAGAACCTCAAAACATTGCTTAATCACGCGGGGGCGTGTTTGTCGCTTTGGGGGCTTGTCTATTTTTCTCGAGTGGAGTAGACCGTCTGCTGCCGCACACGTTTTCTTGTCTTCTTTGCGTTTCTGTTTTTTTCCGCCATGTCTCCCACACCATGGTCCGAGACGAAGGATGGCGAAAAGCCTGGAGCAAGCGTGGATTCCAGAGCAGGCTCGGCGGATGCGCAAGCCGAATTGCTACTGAAGGTGGCAGCCATGTGTGATGCGGTCACACAGCGTCTCGCCGTGCAGCATTCACGTGAGCCGGAGCTGCGTCCCCAGCTGACGGTGCCGGTGTACACTGGCTACAACGACGCCAAGTCAGTCGCCGACTTTCTGGGTGAGCTTGACGTCTACAAAGCCGCCTCAGGCGCCTCGGAATCCCTTGTGATAAGCAGAATACTCCCACTCGCTCTACAGTCTAGCGCTGCATGCTGGTTAAGGCTGCAACCTACGTTCACCAGCCTAGCGGAGTTCAAGCGGCAATTCCGAGCAAAGTTTCTGCCACCTGGTTAGGGGTACAAACCTTGAGAGAACTTAAGTCCCAAACGCAACATCCGAACGAAAGCCTGGTTCAGTATGTTTGCGCATTGGAGGAACTCACACGAAGGGCACAACCTAATGCCTTCGAGTCGGAGATTATAGCTCGGGTCCTCACACAATGCCACCCAAAGTACCACGTGTACCTACACGGCCGCACCTTTGAGACCATTGAAGAGCTAGCCCGGCATGCCCGCAGCACAGAGGAGATCTTCCTCGCTCAGAAAAGCTATTTCCCACCACCTTTGGCCGGAAGCTCTCTCGAACCCGCATGTGCTTGGCAGGGCCCCAAGGCAATCCCGGCGCCAAGACCTCCACGGGACTGGCACAGAGTGCCCAATCAAAGCAGCGGGAGGCGCTCCAGATTTGGTTTAATGCGGGGCCACTGGAGGACGTCCAAAGAGCGCCCTGGTGCCGGCGACTCAAGCAGGTATTCAGACCAATGCCACAACTGTGGACAACGTGGCCACTTTCGAAGAGAGTGCCCAAATACAAACCCGAGGCAGAACGAAACAAATAGCGGAAGGGCTGGAAGTGAGCGTAGGGATTGTGGAAATCCGGTCAATCCTCGAGCGCCTATGGGCCGTGAAAATCCGGCAGGTCACGTGGCATCCCAATTAGAAAACTATTACGGCCGGCGCCGATGAGCGCCACTGCAGAGCCGCAGATGGCCACTATCACTGCCGGGATCCCGCACGCAGCGTCACTTGTTCCATCGGTATGTCGAATAAAGCCTAACAGCGAAATGATCTGCAGGCGTAAGCATGACGCTCGACTTCCCTGGGGCGGCTATCGTCTGGGAAACCAGGTGGAACTGACTCGGTTCACCAGATGATAAAACTGCATCACGGGCCCAACCCTCCCAGCCCACTTCAGAACGCCTGCAGCTGCCCTACCATCCGAAATCTCGGATATCCTGCACAAGTGTCCTCGCACTGACCTCCAAAAGAGACACCTGGAGGACGTCCTGCGGCCGTTGACTCCGATGTTCACGGAGCGACCAGGAAAAACAGACATCCTGCTGCATCGGATTGAAACCGGTAACACACCTCTTTGGAGGTGCAATCCACGCCCCATTAGCGTGCACAAAAGATAACTCCTGGACGTGGCCCTTCAGGATATGGACACCGGTGCAGTACGTGAGTTGAAGAGTCCTTGGGCATTTTGTGTCGTTCTCGCTCCGAAAAAAGATGGCACTGCCAGACTCTGCGTAGATTACAGACGGCTTAACGAAAAGTCAGTACGAGACGGTTACCCTTTTCCCAGCATATCCTTTATAATGTATGCGCTCGGTAACGCGACGGGGTTCACCACGTTGGACTGCAACCACGGATTCCTTCAGATCGAGGTGCATCCGTTAGACGTGCAGAAAACCTCTTTCATTTGTCACAGAGGGCTGTACGAGTTCACCCGCTTGCCATTTGGCTTGTCCAACTCGCCAGCGAGCTTTCAGCGTTTGATTGACATTGTGCTCGGAAACGAAAAGTACGAATTCACGATGGCATACATGGATCACGTTGTTGTTTTCTCGCGTACATCAGAGGAGCATCTAGAACACTTGACTATCGTGCTTGAGCGGATGCGGAACGCGGGCCTAACAATCAATCGGGGAAAGGTTCAATTGGCCGAGCCCAAAATTAACCTTCTTGGATTTCTTGTCGATAGCGGCACGCTCCGTCCCAACGAACAAAAATTGCGCGCACTAACTGAGTACCCGTGCCCCCATAACGTGAAATGTTTACAACGATATCTCGGAATGATTGCATTCTATAGGGATTTTATTCCTTACTGCTCTGAGATTTCTCAGCCGCTTTATCACCTTCTTCGAAAAGGCGTCAAATGGTGTTGGAGCGAACAGCAACAAAGCACATTCATACCCTTATCAAAGGCAGTGACAGAAAACGCGTGTTTGCATCTTCCCGACCTAAACCAACCATTCGTTTTGCAGACAGATGCAAACGATTGCGGCGTTAGAGCTTTTTTACTGCAAGAACATGACGGTATACTTCGCCCGGTTGCGCTCGCAAGTCAGACCCTTAACTCCGCGCAGCGTAACTACAGTGTTGCAGAAAGAGAATGCTTAGCCATAGTGTATGCGTTAAAGCGATTTGACATGTATTTGGATGGCGCTACATTCCAAATTTAATGTGATCATTTAGCGTTGTCATGGCTGAAAAGACTTCAGAACCCCGATGGTCGCCTCGCTCGTTGGTCACTTACGCTACAACGATGCGATTACACTATTGTGTACAGGCCGGGTGCCACAAACCAAATTGCTGATGCACTTTCCCGCGCCCCGTTTTCTGAGGAGCACGTGTAGGAAATTCCAGGTCTGTTTGCAGTCGTTAATACAACACAGGGACCACCTGACTCGCGGTGGGGAACATTGGTCTCAAGAGAGGATCTTCTCAAGGCCCAGCATGACGATGGGTTGTGCCAACAAGTGACTGCCTGGCTGGCAGCATCCAGCCCAGTCAACACCAAGGGTGATGAACAGTTCGACTCTTACTTATAGAGCAGTGACGAACTCCTGTTGCGCTACATCCCTCAGGCTGATGATGATCTGAGCAGTTCTCCGTTTCGAACAGTGATATCTCGGAAGTTACGTAAGTCCTTCATCAGATACATGCACAGCTCTGCCGTAGCCGGACACAGCAGTGGGAGCAAAACTTACGATAAGTTGTCCCAGATCGCGACGTGGCCCAGCATGCGGCAAGATGTACTGAGGTATGCGGGTAGTGGCCCGTCACGCCAGATAGCAAAGCCACGTGGAGGTCAACCCCCAGGTCTCATGCAACCGATCGCAAGCCAGAGCCCATGGCAGATCTGTTGCTGTGACCTCATGGGTCCATTTCCACGTAGCCCACGCGGAAACCTGTCCTTGTTCGTAGTAACAGACTATTTCACCAAATGGGTGGAGCTGTTCCCTTTACGAAAGTTGGACTCGCAGAAAACATGGGACTGCCTACTTCAAGTCTTCGCACGCTTTGGTTTCCCGGCAAGCCTAATTTCGGATAATGCGTCATATTTTAAGAGCAAAGTTTTCTTCGATGCATGTGCGGTTCTGGGAGTTCAACATAAACGGACTTCGCCGTATCATCCACAGGCAAACACAACAGAAAGAGTAAATCAAAACCTTAAAATGATGCTTGTTGCTCATACGGAGCGTCACAAAGACTGGGATGCGAAGCTCCCAGAAATGGCCTTCGCCACCCGCACCATGGTTAACCGGTCAACCGGGCTCACCCCTGCCCAGCTCACTTTTGGCAGAGAGCTTGCTTTCCCTCTCACTAACACTCTCCGTTCGACAGAGCCCAGGGCACAGGACCGCAACTACACAAAGTTCGCAGACGACCTGCGAAAGCGCTTCACTATTGACCTCAAGGAAGTCCGGGAGAACCTTGACGTTGCCAGACTGCAGCAATCCGGCCAGTACAATCAGGCACGCCGAGACCTGCAGTTCGAGGTGGGAGACTTGGTTCTCCGGCGCACTCACCCACTGAGTGACGCGGCGAAAGGCTTCACGGCCTCACCGGCCAACAGGTGGGATGGTCCATTTCGTGTAGGCAAAAGCTTTCCCCGCTTACCATTTCAGTGATGAGTCCACAAGACCAATTCATGTCACCGACCTTAAACAGTTCCAAATCCCGGAAGATGGTTTTTCGCAGGATCGGACCGATGCCGACGACGGCCCGGTCCCGGACCACCCCCCCCTCGCCGCCACACAGGCGCTACAACCTGCAACGTCGGTGACGGTTGAGAGAGAAGTTATAGGGCGGTGGACAAGATTCTTTTTTTTTCTTCCTTCTTTCGAGTTCCGAGCGTTGTACCTCGTATATCATCTAACAGATCTGATCGCCTTTCCGAGGGGGGCGGGATATTGCGCGATTGTATGCCCACCCCCGATTCTTTATCCTTTTTTTATGCAATATAGATCCAGGGGTTACACATGAGAGTAACCCACGGCAATTGCTCGTTCTGATCCACGAACATGGATCACGGGCAACGCCACCACCAATCCCGGTCATCTGGACGCCAGGGACCCAGGACACGTGGCGGTCCCAGTCACCGGGGGCGGTAACCGGCGAGGCCCACCCCACGGAACCGCAGCCAGTGGGCAGGACGGGCCAGGGATACCGGAAACAGCCTCTGCCGGCGATGCCGGAAACGGCCACAAAGGACGACCGCGACCTGAAGCGCGCCATAGCGCCGATACAGTGCCGCCGTCCACACCCTCGACGACGACCCCCTCCCAATGACGACCACCACAACACTGGCATCGACATGCCAGACGCTTAAGGGGGAAGGGGGAAGAAAGCGCAGGCGCAGAGTGGTTATCGAAGGACGAATGAAGGAAGTCCGAGAACACGACAAGTAAGGATGGCGTAGTACCACGCCCCGGGACAAAGCAGTACTGTAAAAATGATATTATTCAATGTTGATTAAGGAAACTGGTCATAGTGGCTAAAAGGTGATTTTCTAAAATCTGCGATATGCACGGCAGTATAGATATAAGTCTACATCAGAACAGCAGATTACGAGGGCCATCTTTGTGAAGAGGAACTACGATTGTATTCTTTCGATCTTCATGCAAACGACCAGAACTTATGAATCCGTTTATCATGGCTACAAAAACTTCTGCAAGCGCATTAAAACTATCACAGGGGTCAATGGTAGATATATCATCAATTCCTGGTGATTTGTTTATTTTAAAAGCAAATTAAATATAAACAACTCTCAGCTCGTGAAAGTGTAGGAGGAAAAGCAGTTTCGGAAATACCTTCTTGTCATAAGCACTGGAAACGTCGTTTTATGTGCTATTACATATAGAAGGGGCGAAATGTTAAACGAAGCGATTTTCTGTGGTGGCTAAATTGGACCCAAAGCTTTTTTCCAACAGGTCAGAGACACTCTTTCGTTTGACTCCGTGAAGCTAATTAATTATTGACCACATTTCCCCAGAGTTGAAGCGAGCTTTACAAAGCTTTTTTTTGTCTAATGATTACGTTTAGCAGAACGTATTAGCACCTTTACACGAATCCGAGGGGCCATAAATTGCATTCTCAACTCCTTATTTCTGGGCACACGTCGACTACGTTTCCATAGAAGCTCTTTATTTCCGATAGCCTCAACAATGTTGCCCTTTAGCCATACCGATTCCGACCTACGCGGCACGGCGGACTAGAGTCTGGGTCTTGCTGCTCACTCCTGCTGGCATAGGGGATATCATTCTGTTAAGCCTGTTGAAAAGGGAGGCCGTAGTCCATAGGTTGCGGAGTATTTCCTTTCGCTCCTGCTTGGCGAGCGTGGTTTTTTCACTGAAGTCCGGTTGAGTGTCGTCGGGTTGCGAAGAATCGAAATGGGGCCCGCTATAGTTGGTTGGGTCCGATTAGCGCGGAAGGTTTGCTAGTGCTGCACGCGCCCCGTGATGGGCCCATTCGTTTTCCTGAATACCCGAGTGAGCGGGTACCCAGGCGACACGGAGTTGAGTGCGTTGCCGTAGATTTTGTGCACGCGGTCTCTGCTCGATTTGGATGCGTGGCAGCACTCCAAGTAGGCCACTTGCGAGTCTGTGTAGATGGTGATGTTTGTGGCTGATGTTTCTGAGTGGTTGTGTTCAGCATTTTGGGCGACTTGTACAATGGCTTCTAAGTCGGCGCGCTTACTGCCCACCACACGTCGGGGTGGGATAAGTTAACCCACGCAGCTGAAGCTGCTGGTGCTCCCTGGGCAGGAGCGGGGCGCTGGCAGCGTGCGTGTAGTAAACGACGTGTCGTCGTGGGTCCAGAGCGTCAACGTGCCGCTCGTACGCCTTGGCATTCTAGGCTCGTCGCTCTGGATGCTCGGCATCCATTTTTAAGCCGACAGATGCTCATGATAGCTAAACTATCAGCAGTAAGATCTGACATTGGTGCTTGTTTTGCAAATTAGTACCAAGCTACCAAGACACTGTCAAAATAATGTCAAGTTAGGCTTTACTTTGGCTTTTGGGGGCTTTTAGCACCCTAAATGTAAAAACAAAAATTAAATTTTGACCCCAAATTTGTGCTACCTGGAATACATGTCGAAAAATTACGAAAATACGTCGAGGAAACAGAGTGATAACAGAGCCCCCGTCTGATCTTTGTGGGTTCAGTGACAGACGTTGCAAAAGTAACAGCGGAATGATCACTCTCCTTTAAAAATGGCTATTACACAATATATCTTATGAATGGCTTTAACGCTGGCTGACATCCTTCGCTTTTTCTACTTGTAGAGGCGATTCTGTTATTACAACACAGATGATATTTAAAGTTTTCGAAAGACTTGAATGTTTAAAACTTGGAGGCCAAGCAAAAGTCCATGCCTATTTTTTACCATTAGTAATGCAAGCCATGTACGAAGCAATGAAGAATTTCGAGGAAACTATTTTACAAACAAGACGGTTAGGACAGCGTTGATAATTTTTCTGCGACAAAAATACCTATCAAAATCAATGTTTAAAACATTAACTGAAGAACTTACACAAGTTAAAGATAACCTATAACCCCAGTTTGAGAATGTAGTGTAATTATGAAATCATTCAAAACAACTATGTCCGTGTAAAAAGTAAAGCTAACTTATCAAGGAACACGGAACATTAAATAGACAACGAACTATCCTACACCGGATTGTTTTAAAGCGTACTTACGATTAAAAATATGGTAAAAAATACAGTAGAACCAGCCTTGAATCGAGAATCAAAGTGCTGCATACGTTTATAAAGTCAAAATTTCTAAAACCATAGACACGGGTAAAGAGACCGCAATTGAGCTCCTCTAGCAATGGAGTGTTCTTGAAAAACAAGAATTAAAAATAATCGCGTAAGAAAATTACCAATAGAAAAAATACGAATCTGTTTTACAAACAACACACACTATTGATGCACAATATAAGTGTTCCCAAACTGTGCTAGTTTATTGATGTTCCAAATATATCCAGAGTGGTTTCACTCATATACTTTGTTCGGATCTAGCACTATGAAACGATGGATTACGGTTACTATGAACAAGTATTGCAATGAATTCAGGTAAACTGAAATGGGTTGTTTCAGGTAAGTGAAGATCATGAAATATAACATTAATATTTAAGCCTTTATTTTACGAAAACCCTTCTATACGTCAATGATATCTGATATGCAACTGACGTTGAACGCGATACCTAATGTTGTAATGTCGGTTGCCAGATGTTGCAATGCCGGTTGCCGTGATATGTTAATAATCGAATTGTCAAGACCAAGTAGTTCCGAAGGCGTTTCAATTCAAGACTGAATACATGAGATAATTTTTCAGAATGTGATCCCGACTTTTAAGTTAACAAAGTTTATGTTTAGTGAACAACCTTCACTGATTTCCTCCCTGTTCATGTTCCACGAGCGAGATATTTTCGGTATTAACATTAGGCTTTATAGTACCCGCCATAATAATCCTGTAATGCAGGCTGTTCATTGTAAATAAATGATAAATAAGCAAAGGTATATCACCCTCAACACGATCCATGCGTTTAAAAGTTTAAAAAGAAACATCGCTAAATAACAAACTCTGGATATTCGCGAAAACAGGAATTTTGCGAAGTGTATATTATTTCGCTAAAATAAGTATAGTGCGATTAGGGCTCCCTGCGCTTAAATATTACGGGTATTTAAAGATGTTTTGTAATTTGTCATCTGAACCAAATCAGTTTCTACAGAACAATCAAAATGGTTTCTTCTGAGTTATCATCATGGCATCTAATTAAAGCAAAAATATATATATTATAGTTTTATTATTTTAGGTTTTCTAAATTATTATCTTGAGAAATACGTATATGTATATAAAAATGATAACAGAAGTTGGTTTTAGCGATTAAAACACAAATAAAACACGGTTATTTTTTGTATAAAATATGAATTGAGCAATGAGTTTCCCTTGCTATGTGTCCTTTCCGCTGTCAGTCACGTGTTGTTTACTTAGGTACAGGACTGGAAACGTCGAAAAGAAACCGGATAGAAAGATACGCCCTTACATTGACGTACACAAATCTGTTGATAACATTTATATTCGCCTTTCCAACACAGATTTGCTCCCGAATTATACCGGAACCAAACCTGCCCTTTACTGCAATGACCTTATGCTGCTCAGTGTCTGTTAAACGTAGCAAGGCACTTCCGAGAATACAAAACAATAATGAAGTTCAAAGAAGAAAGGTCTAACCTTCACATGTCCAGCTTTTCTTAGTTGTTGCCTTGGTCTTTCGGTGACATCTAGATATGTTCTGTTATACGTAGGTACCAGTCACATTATTTCTCGCAGAACTGTTTGATGCTTATGGATAAACTTGCAATACGAAAATCAAATAAATTAAGCAGTAAAGGCTAATGTTCTATTTTCAGTGGATGTTTGGATACATTACGCAAAACGCCACGGACCGGAGAGCATGCTAAGCTTGTAGGTACACGCGCGCACGCTAATGCCAGCGACAGTGACTGTAAAAAAAAAAAAATCACTTTGTACCTGCGTTCGCCAATGCCTTATTTTAATATTTACTTCAGAAATTTTATATTAATAAGACGAGCACGTGTAGCGCATGTACCTACGTGCCTCGTGTTCGGATAATTTGGTGAAAGGCCTACTCCTTATAGCTTTCCGTTTAAGATATTTAACAGCAAAGAGTGTTATGGTTCTTCCCACCACTAGAAATGACTTTTGTTGTCGGGGTGGTAGGGCGTAGGGCGTAGTAGGTCCGTTGCCGACATTGCCAAATGTATGAAAACGAAAGCCCGCTGCAGCGGGTTTCTCAGGATTCGACTCTGGGTTCGCTGCGTTTGAAGTGGGCTTGTAAAGATAAAAACAGTGTTGCAAAAGCTGTGCGTGAAATGAAACATTATCGTGAACTGGCGGGCGCGGCAGCAAGTTGGCACAAGTTGGCCTTTGGCATGGAACATGGGCCACTCAGCCAGCCGTGTTCCAAGAGATAGATTTCGTGACTGTGCCAGCCAAGTATCTCGGTGTTCCGCTGCAGCACCTAAAAAGATCAAACAGGCATTGGTCGCCACTATTCCCGAAAACAGATGATAAAGCTAGTAAATAGGACGGATGAGAATTGTCACTTTTTACGCGGGTCAGTGCTTGCAATATATTCTTAATTGGGAGATTCTGGTATGTGTTTGGGTTATAGAGTGCTCGCAGCTAAATGTACAGAAGTTACATCGTGTATTAGCACTGTGTTCCTCTGGCGGTCGAAGTGATAGAGTATCTTGCGACAATTTGTTTCGTCGCGTTAGTAAAGGATGAGTTTCGTTATCCCATGTATTTGAAAAGCAAGTTTTTTTGTGTTTTATGCTTTTCAGAGATCCTACCAATCTGTTTCCTCGTGGTGTGATTCAGAGTAAACTGCCAATTGAAATAATCTGGTTTAATTTTGCTTCCTATTGTCGCGAGCAATGTAGAATCAGTAGTTTTTACGAAAAAATGGTTCATGCATGCCGTTTTCCACAGGCGTGTTTTTTACTTGACTGCTTGTCAACTCTGACGTAAGTTTTTAGCGCACAACGTTATTAAAATTGTCTTTTCACTATTTGTATAGCGTTTGATGTTCCAGACAGGCTCAGGGCAGGACGTTTAATCCAGAGTAGAATTGATGTCCATTCCGCCTTCCATAAAATAAAAGATCTTTTTTTAAGTTGCATGCAAATTGTTTGTTAAAGCCTGGCTCGAATATTAAAAATATTTGAGCCAGGCTCGAATATTTTCGAGCCTGGCTTTGTTCCTTGGGGTGTTGTTTAATGTCTTTTTCTAGAAAAAAACGCGGAAGGCGTTGAAAATGCACTTTTAAATTGCTGGGATGCCCATCTGTTTTGCAATGTTCTCCAACGAACTACTAAAAAAAAAGAAAAACTTCCCTCCGACCCTTCACAGTATTCGGTTCTTACCCGAGCAAAATAGTTGTGACACTCCTGTTGACTTTGTAATGATCCTGGGCCTGTATGAAACAGTGTGAAGCAGAATGGCTTTGCGGAATATAGACGTGAACGCTCGCATCGTGCGAATGTATTTTATATAAAAATAATTAGCGTTCAGAAGCCTGTTTACTCAACGTTATAATGTCCACCAGAATGGGTGCCAATTCTGGACGTTCTAGAGAATGTGAAAGAATTCTAAATGGCGTGTGCGCTTCCTGAATTCTATGATTTTATAATTGTAATTGTCCTTGTGTTTACTTGTCCCAAAACGCAAAAAAAAAACTATTTGTGGCTTTGTGCAAAGTTGTCGGAGACTGCGAAGCGCAGGGTCCGCGTTTCAATTGCCACTGAACTCTGTGTTCAAGCGCTCGGGTTTCGACTGTTCGTTCCTAGATATAATTACGTATGACTTATTATGACTAATTATGTTTTCTATGTGCTTTGAGTGAATATGCATTATTTTGTACGGGCTATGCATCATTTAAGTTGCCTTGGTAGGCGCGTAACGTTTTTTTTAACCTCGAGCGTTACACTTGTTTATAAGATTTAGCCCCTAGAGACATTTTGTGCTAAAAACAACTGACTGTTTTCTGCGGTGCTTCACTAGAGACTACGTCAAAATGTGATAGCATTTCGGCATTACTTTTACGAATGCCATATTCAATTGATTAAACTGAGACCAGCCTCATTCCTTCGCTCATCCCTTGGCCGTAGCTGAATGACCCAACTTTGCGTCTATGTCCCTAGCCAGACGCTGTTCTCTCTTTTCATTTGTCCGATTGACATGACAAACAAGCTGAGCCTCACTGGGCCACCGCCTTTATTGCGCCATGTTCTCTTCACTCCGCTATTTTTTACGAGGCATTGTGAAGACAAACAGTTCAATTACAGCAAGCGTATCGTCATCTATCATAGGATGCATTAATGGATGAATGGTGTTGGCTATACCTTTTGTATCGGGCGGTAGCTTCATTCATCTCGCCTTCTTTTACGAAAACCGTCTGTGGTTAAAGGCTTGAGTTGAACTAGTTGGTACACCGTCTATGGTGCCAACCAGGATTTCTGAAATGCTTAAACGTACCCTTCAAAACAATATCAGGGGTTCGAGATGTTCGACGAAGTTTTCTTAGGGACCTGCGTACTTATTAAGAACTTCTAAAGGGTGTAAGAAAACCGTAATGGTATTTAGAGGCCTGTGGTGTCTGTCCCAAACTTTTTCTTGAAACCACAACACCCATGAAAATCGTTTTAAAGGGTATGTGGGATAGATGACGTGACCCTTTAAGATGTGTGCGTCAGGGAAGCCGCTTGGCCATTTTGTATTGAGCAGCCGCAGCGAACGCCGCACTCCGCCGACCTCCCTTTTCTCTTGGAGAGAGGCGGGCGAGTCGATAACCATGGCCTCCGGATTGTGCGGTGCCTTGAGAGGCAGAGTAGTCTGGTTTTACAAGCGCGCGACTGGTAGAGGCGCCCTGAAAACTAGAGTCGGTGTGACATTCCCGCGTCCCTAGCGGCAAAGGTCGGCGGGAGGGTCTTTGTTCCTGCTTGGCTGTTGGCGCTTAGTTAGCTCGAGAAAATATGCTAGGGCCCAGAGCGCCGCTGCTGCAGATGGACCTCGCTGCCTGAAAACGTCCTTTATGGAGTTTGTGGTGCATCTCACGGCAGTGTACGTTTGCCTGAGTTTCGTTCGTTCGTGGGAGAAGTGGTCACACCGCAGGATCATCTGCGCGTTATCCGCTCTTTCCTCGCCGCAGCGCGGGCAACAGCTGCCTCAGTCGGCGCGCCAGTGGGCCAGGTGGGCTGGGGCTAAGGTGCTGTTTCTGCGAGGTTTGTTCTTTGCTCCAGCTACTTTACTCGGCAGCTTCTTCGGGCGTCTGGGCTGCGTGGGTTCGTTTTCGAGGTCTGGGTGTCGCACGCGGATGGCCCGCCTCACCAGGAGTCGTGCATCCAAGAACGCAGCCACGATGGAGGTCGGGCAAGCTTCGTCGCCCAGGGCCGAAGCCGCCAGGCGATCCGCCTCCTCATTTCCTCAAAGGCCGCAGTGGAACGGAAGACACTGAAAGGTCACTATTCATTTTTGGCGCTGCAACATGATCGCTGCGTCCGTCACCTTTCTGGCGAGCGGCGGTGCACGGTCCAGGTTGGCGAGCTGGGTCAGTGCCGCCTTCGAGTCGCTCAGGATTACCAGGCGCTCAGGCGGACATTCTGCTCCAGCCTAGGACAGCGCCCGGCGCAGCGCCGCCACCTCCGCCGTCGTCGTGGATGCAAAGGAGAGGCGCTCCGCTGCTCGTGCTCCGAAGTCTGTCGACACTGCTGCGGCTGTGGCTGTGCGTGCGTCGGAGTCGACGTACCCGTCCGTGTAGCATCGCGCCCATCGCCTCAAGCGCATTCGGACCCCGAGGCCGGCGTCCAGTTCAATTTTGAGTGGTGGTGCACCTGGTTAGTTTTATTCGTTGAACTACCGTACATCTTAAGAATTTACCCAACGGCATTGTGAGTACATAGAAACATATATTTTGCGACAAAAACCGCTGTTGTCTTTTCTTGATGTGATCGCTTTTGTTTACAGCCGCTCGCGTACGGGTATGAGTAAACGCCTTACAGACATTTTGGTCTGTCGCGGCCTTCAGGAAAGATGTACCTCTGGCTCGAAAGGTATGCGGGCCATGGGGTTATTAGGCTGAAGTGGTAAAATCTGAAGGTCTGAAGTGTTGAAGTACGAAGTGCTGAAGCATGAAGTCTGAAGTGCTAAATACTGAAAGCGTACAAGGCTGAAGTTTTGAAGTTCTAGTAGGGTCCGATAACACATCATGGCTGAAAAGTCGCTTTTCAATAGGTCTAGAATCATTTAAATTTTCACTATATTCCGTCTATTCAAATAATCGACCCCACAAAATTTGTGTATTATCTTCCTTCTCGAGAGCTCTTCAACAAATCTTCTAACCTACTTTTTGGGATTGCAATTTTTTTTTGGTTCTTTCATCCTCGCCAGCAAAACCGAGTGCTGGCGAGGATGGAAGAACCTTGAGCTTGCTTGTTCCTACTCATGGTAATATGTTTAGAGTGTTGTCGCATTCGCATGCTGATGTAGTAGTGGAGCAACTGGGCAATTGTTTCTTCTTTCTGTTTAGCGCATGGAAACGTTATTGTGCATGTGTCAAGAACACTGTCGATTGTGTCCCAGTAGACAGTCTGGTGGCCTTTATTTTCCACGAAGAACTGTTCCACTTTCTTCAGTGGCTGGAGAAGTTTCCTGTTGGGGTGTATAAGGCCTCCTCTGTTCTTCACGTTTTTCAATGCTGCTTCAGCAGGAGTGTTCTTGTCGATGCTGAAAGCGGATCGGCATGCAGGACAGCGTGCAGCTTTTTTTTTCATTTTCACACTCAAAAGCTCAGGTATATACAGTCCACAGCCTTGGTTTCTTCAGCCTTTTCTGTCCAGACATCTTCGCACTCCCAGTCTTCGACTGAAATTAGACTGTCAAGCTTGGTCTTCACTTGGTCAACGAGATGGGGAGACAACGGGCTTTCATCGTCCTTTGTGATCAGGGGTCTGAGAGCTGACACGTCCAGTAGCGACCTCTCCCCTTCAACGACTGCTACAGCTTGCCGAACTTCGGGGGCTTCAGGATACAGTAAATGCACAAGGTGGAAGAAATACACCGAATTGCACAAGGTGGAAACGAAGCACGTCTTTCCCATTCTTATAGCATAACTTCTTCTTCGGGTTAAGGCTCACCTTCGTGCACGATGGCGGCACCTGTGATCGACACAGCACCAATGTAAAACACGAGGCCAGCCACTGGCCGCACACCACCACTACACCATCACATTGCGAAACAGGCGAGCACGCTACGCCGCCGGCACCGTGGCCGCCGAGGAGGGACCTCAAACCCACGGTGCTCATAGTTCAGCGCCCTCCGCGGCGGCACTGAGCTACCTACTCCTGGTTCGAGGCTAGCTCTGAACACGATCTGGTTGCTCGCTCCCCGCGGGAAGAGTGGCCAGAGTCATCACCTAATTGTATTTCTTCCACCGTGGTAGCACCGCAATCAAGAGAAGCACGGGGCTTGGGTCATGAGCTCGGGGCGGGTGGAGCAAGAGGCAATGGGAAGGAGCTGAGCTAGTTGGTTGTACATACTTAGATTGTGGAAACCAGCTGAACTTACAGAAAAACGTGTTAGGAGAGAAAGGAGAAAAGACGTCCGTTCGCTGGACTACCAACTATTTATTGATTGACCCTCCTCTTCTTCTACTGGTGTTGAGGCTGTCCTTTTCACGTCTTCTTTTTCTTCTCTTTCTTTCTTGATCTTCCTGTACCACCATGGGCATTTGCGTTTCGCAGGAACTTCCTTTCGCTTTCCTGTAGAGCAATAGACGGTGAACTGACGCAGTGATCTCCTTTTTCTTCAATGGTTAAGGCCTCGAGTATTTCCCGGGCGAACCGGTCTTTGTGGTGAGCTAGTATGGTTACCGTGTCGAGCTTGGCCTCGCACATGCATACTCTACAATGAGCTGCCAAGTGTCCTGGTGCAGTCATGTTTCTTAAGTTGGCTGCATGCTCTCGCGCTCGGTCATTTATACAACGTCCCGTTTGTCCAATGTAACTGCGTCCACATGACAGTGGTATGTTGTATATGACCCCATTTTCGCATGGAACGTATTTTGTCCTGTGTTTGGTGCCACAGCTGCCTGTATTGTTAGCCTGGGCTAGATTCACCTTCCTGCACATTGCGTGTGCCTTGTTGGGTGCCGAGCATATAACATTTACGCCTTGTCTGCTTGCGATCTTTTTCAACTTATGAGTTACCCCATGAATATATGGGATAACCGCAAAAGGTGACCGTAAGATCTTCTTTGGTGTATCGAGGTTATTGCTTTGACAAGTTTTTTGATGTTGCGGCAAATCTTTTCGCAGATGGAGGCCAGGAAGGGTTTCGGATATCCGGCCTCAAGAAGCCTGGACATTTGGTTCTCAAAGCTTTTTCCCGTTTGGTGGGGGCAAGTCTTTCTGAGGCTGGCTGAAAGAGCTGCAGTGGCGACACCTTGTTTTACTATTTTGGAATGTTCAGATTCGAAGGGTAGGAATCCTTTCCCCGATCGCGCTTCATATCTCCAACACAAATGTTCTTTTTGGAAGTTCAAGGCCAAATCAAGAAACCGTATGGAATTATTAACAGGGAGCTCGTAGGTGAATGTGAGCCCCATGCAGCTATTTTGGAAATGCCTGAGGGTGGTGTTGAGGCATCCGTCTGCTGTTTCATCAACTCCAGTTGTACACAAAATAAGAAAATCGTCAACGTACCTGAAAATGGCAGCAACTCGCGTGTCTTTTAAAACTTGTTGTATGGCTATCCCACACGCGGCGAGAAAGATGTCGCACAAATATGGGGCCACTTTTGAACCAATGCAAACTCACTCTTCTGGACAAATTGCCGATGTTGGTGGGTACTCTGTGTAACTCACCAACATCGGCAATTTGTCCAGAAGAGTGGAGTTTGCATTGGTTCAAGAAGTGGCCCCATATTTGTGCGACATCTTTCTCGCCGCGTGGGATAGCCATACAACAAGTTTTAAAAGACACGCGAGTTGCTGCTATTTTCAGGTACGTTGACGATTTTCTTATTTTGTGTACAACTGGAGTTGATGAAACAGCAGACGGATGCCTCAACACCACCCTCAGGCATTTCCAAAATAGCTGCATGGGGCTCACATTCACCTACGAGCTCCCTGTTAATAATTCCATACGGTTTCTTGATTTGGCCTTGAACTTCCAAAAAGAACATTTGTGTTGGAGATATGAAGCGCGATCGGGGAAAGGATTCCTACCCTTCGAATCTGAACATTCCAAAATAGTAAAACAAGGTGTCGCCACTGCAGCTCTTTCAGCCAGTCTCAGAAAGACTTGCCCCCACCAAACGGGAAAAAGCTTTGAGAACCAAATGTCCAGGCTTCTTGAGGCCGGATATCCGAAACCCTTCCTGGCCTCCATCTGCGAAAAGATTTGCCGCAACATCAAAAAAACTTGTCAAAGCAATAACCTCGATACACCAAAGAAGATCTTACGGTCACCTTTTGCGGTTATCCCATATATTCATGGGGTAACTCATAAGTTGAAAAAGATCGCAAGCAGACAAGGCGTAAATGTTATATGCTCGGCACCCAACAAGGCACACGCAATGTGCAGGAAGGTGAATCTAGCCCAGGCTAACAATACAGGCAGCTGTGGCACCAAACACAGGACAAAATACGTTCCATGCGAAAATGGGGTCATATACAACATACCACTGTCATGTGGACGCAGTTACATTGGACAAACGGGACGTTGTATAAATGACCGAGCGCGAGAGCATGCAGCCAACTTAAGAAACATGACTGCACCAGGACACTTGGCAGCTCATTGTAGAGTATGCATGTGCGAGGCCAAGCTCGACACGGTAACCATACTAGCTCACCACAAAGACCGGTTCGCACGGGAAATACTCGAGGCCTTAACCATTGAAGAAAAAGGAGATCACTGCGTCAGTTCACCGTCTATTGCTCTACAGGAAAGCGAAAGGAAGTTCCTGCGAAACGCAAATGCCCATGGTGGTACAGGAAGATCAAGAAAGAAAGAGAAGAAAAGAAGACGTGAAAAGGACAGCCTCAACACTAGTAGAAGAAGAGGAGGGCCAATCAATAAATAGTTGGTAGTCCAGCGAACGGACGTCTTTTCTCCTTTCTCTCCTAACACGTTTCCTGTAAGTTCAGCTGGTTTCCACAATCTAAGGAGCAAGAGCTGAGCTAGTCGGAGCTCATCGAGCCAGGCAGTTGCAGTCGGTCGCCTCACGGTGGAAGAAATACATTTGGGTGGTGACTCTGGCCGCTCTTCCCGCGAGAGAGCAGGCGACCAGATCGTGTTCGGAGCTAGCATCGAACCAGGAGTATACTCTGTTTCACCTTATGATGTACCGCAGGAAAGGCTGCAAGCGCGAGCTCCTTGCTCTGGGGCACATCTCGGCGGCACAAGCTCTCGTGACTTAAGAGCGGCTGCCAACGCTATGAGCTCGCGCTTCTAGCCTTCGCTGCGGTGCAACATTAAGGCGGAAACAAAGTATAGTTACTTCCGCGCCGCCGCGGAGGGCGCTAGGTGTGAGCACCGTGGGTATGAGTCTCTCCTCGGGGCCACGGTTTCGGGGGCATAGCTTGCTCGCCTTTTTCGCGGTGTGGCGGTGGTGTGCGGCTAGTGGCTGGGCTCATGTTTTGCTTTGGTGCTGTGTCTATCGAGAGGCAGTGGCGTTACGAGGGTCAGCGGCACCCGGGGCGGCAGCCCGCCACGACCCCCCCCCCGCTCTCGCGTGGCCCACCGCGACTCCCCCCTCCCCGCTTTCGCGTGGCCCGCCGCGACTCCCCCCCCCCGCTCTCGTGGCCCGCCGCGACACCCCCCTGAGCCCTGCACCCGGGGCGGTCCGCCCCCCCGCCCCCCCCCCCCCCCCTTGTGACGCCACTGATCAAAGGTGCCATTATCGTGCACGAAGGTGAGCCTTATTTCGAAGAAGTTATGCTATAAGGATGGGAAAGACGTGCTTCGATCCCAACTGCAATTCGGGGTACCTGAACTGTGCAGAGCAAGTGTCCTTGTTGAAAGCTCCATCGAATGACGCTCGCCTGGAGAAGTGGCGTCGTGCAATCCCGAGGGCCAATCGCAAGTTACTGCCTAGTCTCCTCATCTCATTGACCAAGTGAAGATCAAGCTTCACAGTCTAATTTCTGTCGAAGACTGGGAATGCTAAGATGTGCTGACAGAAAAGGCTGAAGAGACCAAGGCTGTCGACTGCATACTATATTGTGTAATTGGGGTTTTGAGTGTGAAAATGAAAACAGCTACATGCTGCCCTGCATGCCGACCCGCTTTCAGCATCGAGCAAAAACACTTTTGCTGAAGCAGCACTGACAAACGTTTAGAACAGAGGCCTTATACACCCCAACAAGAACCTTTTCCAGCTACTGAAGAAAGCGGAACAGTTCTTCGTCGGAAAATAAAAGCCACCAGACTGTCTGCTGGGACACAATCGACAGTGTTCTTGACACATGCACAATAACGTTTCCATGCGCTGAACACAAAGCAGAAACAGGTGCCCTGTTGCTCCACTACTACTTTAGCGTGCGAATGCGACAACACTGGCAGCATATTACCACGAGTATGAACAAACAAGCTCCAGAAAAGAAGAAATCAGCAAAGCAGCACTCGTCTTGGTTTAAGAGCATGGGCGAATAACACAGAATGTAGGAGGTTGCGTTCTTTGGTAGTATGCAGTGAATTCAGCTCTTGTGTACGTTTTAAAGGGAAAGTATTTGTCAGGTATTTTTACAGATGAAAAAAGTGATTTATGTACCTATAACCGCTACTATTGTTTGACTTTCAGTCACTGTGTCATCATGTCAGTCAGTATGTCATCATACTGTGTCATCATGTCAGTCAGTATGTCATCATACTGTGTCATCACTTCAGTCACTATGTCATCATGAATATAATTTTTTCTGCTCACAAGGTTTGTATGTCCCGCAGTACAAGTTGACATTATATGTATAAACCATTTGTAATGCTATAACCTTTGTGCGCATGTAAAAATTATTTTGGCCCCACTATGTACCATTATTAGGATTCATTTTTTTCAATAAGAAGGCAGGAGCAGGGTGGAAAAAATCACCCGTCCTCCTATAAAGCCACGCAATGTGTGTAAACAATTTACGGAACTGTTATTAAACATGCTGTTTGACAAAACATGCGAGCACGACCCAGCGGTTTTACTCTAAATTACTCTAAATTGTTGAAGGCCCAGTAGATTATGCCGGGAAGTTTTATATTTACGTATACGAGTATTTTTGTCACGTTAAGCTATCATCGGAATGTTCTCGTTTAAAAAAACAGGAACCGCATGGGGGAAAAGGCAATCAGTGCCAGTGCGCCAACATAAATCTATCATTTCAATACACAGTACACAGGGACCGAGTAAAGAATGCGTAATTTCCTTCACAAGCCCTCTATACAATCCTTCACAAGCCCCTCTAAACTTGGGCGCCATCTATCGCCGTGTGCGTGAAGCGCGCTCGCGCGCCGAACTATAATGTAGTCGCCACGTGAGACAAAGAGTCATCACCTAAATGTATTTCTTCCACCGTGGTCAGCATAAAGCCCGGTCTGCAGGGGTCGGTTGAGGAGAGTAAAGGTGTGTTTTTTTCTGATATCTGCCTCGTTCGTCCTTTTGCGGGTGAGCAGTGGCACCAAACCCTACATTACCTGGCGCCCAACGCGAAGCCTACTGCTCTCCTGTGGGTTGGATGCAGGCTTTTAGCCCGTTTTAGGCGTTTTAGACGGGTTTTTCTCGTTTTAGACTTTGCCCGGCCCGTTAGGCCTACGTGGCCGTTCGATTAGGCTTCGGCCACCGGACGTCATCTTTGCCATCCTCTATTGTGGCACGGCTCTTGTGTATATTTCCTTATATGTTTTGTTTTCCCTTCGTTCCTTTTTGAGTTTTTGTCTTTTTGCGGCCGCTTTCGCGATGAGCCTCCGTAGAGCCACCACAGGGCAGAGCGAGACCGCAGAAAACCTGACCCGATGTCCGCGGACCTGATGGCACGGGTTGCCAACCTCTGCGACACGGTCGTGCAACGCCTGACCCTGGATTATCACGGACTCCAAGGGCAAGGACCACGGCCCCAGGTCCCAGTCCCGGTGTACACGAGCCACGACGACCGGAAGTATGTGGCCGACTTCCTGGCTGAGCTGGCGGCCTACAAGCTCGCCACGGGCGTCTCGGACGATTACGTCCTTGCACGGTGCTGCCCATGGCTTTCCAGGCGAGCGCCGCACGCTGGTGGCGCACCGTGTCCCTTCTTTCCTGAGCTGGTATTATTTCCGGCGGAAATTCCAAGACGAATTTCTCCCGGCCGGGGACCAGTCTCAACCCGGCAGAACTAGCGCTAGACACAGCACCCGGACCACACGCTCCTCGATTACGTTCAGGTGATGCAGGAGCTCTTCGAGCGGGCCTGCCCACCGGCGTTCCGAGTCAGACAGGGTCTCCCGGGTCATGCGGCAGAGCCACCCGATGTTCCGGCCCTGCCTGCATGGCCGCACCTACCCGACTCTGGAGAACTTGGTCCAAGACGCCGCAGCATCCAAGAGTCGCTCCTGGCAGAGCAAGAGTACCGGCCACCGCCGCCTTCAGAAGAAGTTCTCGAGCCAACCTGCGCCTGGCAAGGTCCAGAGCCCACAAGTCCACCTCAGCGCCAGTCAATGGCCCCGGACATTGGCGCGGCCCCTCCCCCCCCCCCGAGCGCTTGGCTCCTGCCCTCTCAGGCGGTGGAAGCACAGGAGGCACCCTTGCGGCTGGGACCCCGGCTACGTGCCATGCCGGCTGTATCCGAAACACGCCAGGGTGAAAGTCATTTATGGTCTTACCCCCGTGGCTCAGCCCGGGATGGTAATCGCTGGTCCAACGAGGGAGCGGCTGGCTCGAACCCCTGGCTACATCGCCGGACCGGCTGAATTTAGAACACGGCCGGACGACCGCCGTTTAAGGTCATACCCCCGTAGCTCAGCCCGGGGCGGCGATCGCTGATCCAACGAGGGATTGAATGAAAGGCCACACCGACAATACCCAAGCAGTCCGCTACAAGGCGCTGACCGCCGCACCTCAGTGCGCTGCTTTGTCTGCGGCCGACAAGGCCACTTCCGGCGTGACTGCCCAACCTGCGGCGCTATAGTCCTGCCGCCTTGGGAAACGAGTCGACCCCTGAACGCCTACCGGCCGCTGTGACCATGGACAACCCGGCAGCACTACCATCGGTATGTCGAATCTCGCCCGACCCTGTGCTAATTGAGCTTCATATCACAGTTACAGTGCTCGGAATAGCTGTGGCAGAGCTGACTTATACCGGTGCGAGTTGGTCGCTTATTGGGGACTACCTGATTGAACGCTGCAAAGAGCAGAAAGCTAACCTGCGCGAGACTAACGCGCGCTTTCAACTGGCGTCAGGACCAGAAATTCTCGCCAACCAAGCCTTGAGATTGCAGATTGGGTTCAACAAGAAAAAACGCCGTCAGCGTTTCATTTGCTTACCTTGTTTACGGTACCGTTTATCTTGGGCTGGTAATTTATTTCCGGGGAGTACCTGGTTTTTGACTTTTTCGAACGAAGGCTACCGGTTAGGAAGTGACGCGAAACTGTATCCCGTTTACCAGACGAGAGGATTGTATCGTCCATGTCGATAACGTTAGCATTAGAACGCCTGCTTTGCGACTACCATGTGCGGTAAACTATTCTTTGCAGAAGTGTCCTGCTACAGACCATCAAAGGTGGCATCTTCAAAGACTTCTGGAAGGAGTTTTCCCCGATGTTCACGGAAAACCCCTGCAGGACCGCTGTTCTAGAGCATTCAATTGACACCGGGAATAAACGGCGTCTACGCTGCAACGCTCGGCCGATCAGTGCACACAAGCCAGCCCTCCTGGACAATTCGTTCTAAGAGATGAAAGACATGGGTACAGCACGTGAGTCACAGAGCCCTGTGGCCTTCCCGATCATCCTTGCCCCCAAGAAGAATGGAACGGCTCGGCTTTGCGTCAACTATGGGCGCCTAATTGCGGTAACCATTCGTGACGCGTACCCGTACCCCTCGACTGAGTCGATCATGTACAACTTGGAAGCCCAAGCTTTTTCAAGACTCTTGACTGCAGTCGCGGTTTCCTCCAGATAGAGGTCGGGCCCGCTGACATTGGGAAAACAAGATTCACATGCTACAGAGAGTTGTACAAGTCTGTGCGCATCCCTTTTGGCTTGAGCAACTCTCTTGCCACATTCCAAAGTCTTATGGAGATCATACTTGGAGACGCTCGGCACAACTACGCCATGGCATATATAAATCACGTTAGCCTTCTCACGCTCGTTTGAAGAGCATCTTGTGCACCTTCCGACAATAGAGAGTTTTAATAGATCGTTCCGATACCGCCGATAACGATACCCGATAATGATACGATGCATGCACGAAGGTGGCGGCGGGAATATCGGGTATCATTATCGGAGCCATCGAAACGATCTACTAAAACTCTCTAATACTCAAGCGCATGCAGAATTCTGATTTCGCAGTTCACACAGCGAAAATGCAACTGGCAACATCTAAGATTAAGCTGCTCAATTTTGTAATCAAAGCTGGAGCGCTTCACACTACCGAGGTCAAGCTGAGGGCCATAACTGAAATTCCTTCCCCACATGATGCAAAACGGTTGCAGCGATTTCTGGGCATGGTTGGATTTTAACGCCAGTTTATCCCCTACTATGCAGAGATAACGCGACCTCTGAACGATCTGCTACGCAAAGGCGTCAAGTTGCGTTGGACGGAGGCACAGCAAAATGCTTTCCTCCAACTGTCCAGAGCTATTGCTGAAACAGCATTTTTGAAGTTCCCAGACCTCAAGCACCCGTTCGTACTGCAAACCAAAACGAGCGGCTGTGGGTTAGGTGCTGTGTCGCCCCAAGATGTTGGTGGTGTCTTACGACCCATAGCGCTTGCGGACCATACGCTAACACCAGCTCAACAGAATTACAACACTTGCGAGCTTGAGTGCCTAACCATCATATTCGCTCTGCAGAAATTCAACATGTATTTGGACGGCGCGCGCTTTGTGAACCAGTCGGATAATTCCGCCTTGTCCTGGCTTCAGTGGCTGGAGAATCCAGCAGGACGATTAGCACGCTGGGCACCTACGCTTCAAAAATATAATTACACCATTGTAAAAAATTGGGTTGTGTGTTTCTTTATACAGCCTAGAAGTTGGTCTGCCTCACAGGGGCGACGAGTCTCCCAGCTGTAGATAAGAAATTTAGCCAGTGCAGTACAACCACTAGCCTGGGGTATTTAACGTGCATCACGCAGTAGTGATACACGACCGCACGCCGGTACGATGCTTATCCAGATCGAAACGGGCAGGGGCGGGGATTTAACCCAGGATGCACCATTGTACACAGGCGAGGCCACAGTGTATTGTGAGCGAGGCTCACAAAACAGTCGCAGACGCTAAGTCGCGCGCTCCGTTCGGCGAAGAGCACGTGCACGAGGATGCCACTGTTGCGGCTGCGATGGATGCTGGCTCGCGCTGGGGTACTTTGATCAGCCGAGATGAGCTTCGTGCAGCACAGCAGACCGATGGACTTTGTCAAAAGGTCTCTGAGTGGTTGTCTTCCCGTGACCGCCTCGGCAACAGAGACGCTGACATGGGTTTCGACTCTTCCTTACTGGCCGAAGACGACCTGCTGCTTTGGTATATTCCTCAGATCGACGAGAAGGAGGTTGGCTCCGCAGACACTCGATTTCGAGCTCTAGCACCTCGCCGACTACGCACGTCCTTCATTCGGTACTACCATTATTTCGCCCTGGCTGATCACAGTAGTAAAGAAGACTTTCGAGAAGTTAAGCCGCAGTGCTACTTGGCCAGGCCTTCGTCAAGACGTGATGAGGTATGCTCGCTCATGCCCGGTTTGTCAGAAAGCCAAACCGGGCGGAGGTCAACCCCTGGTTTGATGCTGTCAGTCGTGAGTCGATCCCCATGGGAATGCGTTGCTGTCGATGTCATGGGCCTTTTCCCACGCAGTCCGCGTGGCAATCAATACTTGTTGGTTGTTACGGACCATTTTAGCAAGTAGGTGGAGTTATTAATGCGAATAGCATTCTTTGGATACTTCACGCACTTTTCGTCTATGTATCTATCTATCTATCTATCTATCTGGCTATCTAACCTCTTACGCCGCGGGTCGATAAATAAATAAAAAAGACCGGCGCCGGCTGGGATTCGAACCGTTGACCCTTTGATCAGCAGGCAGACGCGCTAACCACAGAGCTATGAAGGCAGTCATTCCAGCGCACTCTAAACGGTTGTTTATATCTTTACCATAGGACGCGCTTTACAGCGCTGTCACAGCTACCGGTGCGCGCGCGTTCCATCTCCCTCACCCTCTCCCGCGCTCACCCTCTCCCGCGCTCGGGAGAGGGTGATGTAGCGGCCGTGCTCAGCCTCACGAGAGCGGAATGAGCCCTCGTGCATGGAACGCGCGCGCACCGGTAGCTGTGACAGCGCTGTAAAGCGCGTCCTATGGTAAAGATATAAACAACCGTTTAGAGTACCGTTGGTTGAGACTAGCTGAGACGCAGAAAGTCTGGTCGGTACCATTTTGAGTGTTTGTGCGTATGGCGCGTGCTTTGCTCGCCTTCCTAAGTGACACAAACGCACGTGCTGGGCTGCGGAGATCGTGCGCAGGGCTGTGAAAGTGTCAACAAATTTAGAATCGCCTCAAGAGTGGGCTGGCGTATCTAGAGTGTGCCGGCCACCTGACGAACGCGCATAACTCCGCACCGTTTGATGCTATTCGCATTAACGTAGATAATCATTCCCAAAGGATGGGTTCTGCTGATTTTTCTATTGCAATCGCTGACGTCTCAAAGGATCTGGTCTTGCACAATAGAAACGTTTACGATATTCGGGCTCCCAATCGTATTAATCAGCGACAATGCTACGTATTTCTTGTTGCAAAGTGTTCACAGACACTAACAGATATCCCCCTACCACCCGCAGGCAAATATTACCGCACGGGTAAACCGAATCTTGAAGTCGATGTTGATCGCTCACACTGAACAACTTCGTGATTGGGGTGCGAAACTTCCGGAACTTGCGTTCGCTACCAGAACTAGGTTAACCGATCTACCGGTTGCACACCCGCGCGCATTAACTTTGGAAAGGAGATGATTTTCCCGCTAGAAAATAGTTACTCTGGCGACGATCTTGGTGCTGCCTAATCCTATGAGCAGTTTCTAGGGAATCTACGACGCAGCCTCAGGAACATTGTTCGTGAAGCCCGGGAGAGCTTGGACGTCGCCCGACTGCAACAAGCTGAGGAGTACAACCGGGGTCTCCGGAACACGCAATTCCACAGTAGATACTTGGCGCTGCGCCGGACACACTCTCTCAGTTACGCCGCCAGAGGTTTCGCGGCCTCCTGGAAAATAGGTGGGACGGCTCGTATCGAGTACGTGATAAAACCTCTCGCCTCACGTATATGATTGTCGACTGTGAGTCTGGCCGACTCACAGGACCTGTTCAAACCACCAACCTCAAACGATATTACGATTCGGCTGACGAATGTATCTCGCAGGCAGGAAGCAATTCCGACGTCGGTGATGAAGTCACAGATTAAAATAATATTTTTCGTTAGGTTTTGCCAAGAACCAGCAATTCACCGCTTCTTTGAAATAATTGTGCGCGTCTCTAAGCAGAGTATACATGTTTTTATTTATTTATTTCAATACCTACAAAGCCACACGGCATTACAAAGGGAGTGGGGGAAAAACAAAAGTACAAAAAATAGAATTCAACACATATTAGTTAACATAATGGTTTTAATGGCAGACTTGAATGCAGGAGCGTCTGTGGTTGTGGCGATGGAGGTGGGCAGGTGGTTCCAGTCATTAGTAGTTCTTGGGATAAAAGAATAAAAAAGAGCTTCGTGTGACTGAAAGGAACGTTGACTTTATGGTGATGATCATTTCGATGGGATACATACGATGGTTCAGAAAAAGCTCTTCACTTAGATGCTGGTTGCTCACTGTGTTCTCGCGAGTTTTCGCGTGTTCTCGCGAGTTTTCACTAACCTATCAACGGACTCGCTTAGAAGACGTCTGAATTCTCCAATGAAGACGGTTCACCTCGTGTTTTAGAGCGCAGCTTTTAGGCGCCCGTTTCCGGCTTGAGCGGCGTCGGCGTCGGTGTAACCGCGCGGTGCAATATGGGACGTTTTTCATGATGGCGTCACACGTGACGTCACGTGTGACATCAGGAGTCCCGCGCGGTGCATTATGGGACATTTCCCATTATGCACCGCGCGGGGAGGAGGAGGAGGAGGAGGAGATGGGGAGGAGGAGGAGGGGAGAAGGAGGAGAAAGGAGAAGGGAGAGGAGGGTGAAGAAGAGGAGGAGGAAAAGGGAAGAGGAGGAGGAGAGGGGGAGGAGGAGGAAGGAGGAGAAGAGGAGGAGAGAGGAGGAGGGGAGGAGGAGTGGGTATGGATGAGGAGGAGGGGCACACCCTCCCCTCTGTACCCTTCTCTCCTCCTCCTCAAACTGTGCTCTAATACTGCATTACAGGGAATTGTAAATGTCTGAATTTTTTCTTTTATACATTACGTGACCACTCACATTACAGTTTTCGAGTGGAGCTAAAAGATATGCCTCAATAAATAAATGAATAAATAAATTAAAAACCGAGTAAACAAAAAAAATGGATATTTGTTGTTGTTTTTTTTCGCTCCCTTTGACTCCACCGGCCTGGTGCCACGACACCAGGAAAGATGGAGGCGGTCGTCGCACCCCAACCCGCGGTACCAGCCGTACCACGCCATCCGGCCCCGGGACAGAGCCGCCACAACCAACGTCGCCGCCTTGGCCCCCGCCGCACACGCTAGACGACCACAGCGACATGGGGCATCTTCGACCAGGAGGGCTACCCTGTTGCTTGGTCCACCAGCCTACCATAGGAGTCCCAGCCTCAGCCCCTACTCATTGACCCTCCTGGTGAGATCCCGGAGTCCTTCAGGGGCAACATTCGGCAAGACCGCACCCCACCCAACCCCGAGCCTTACACCGGTGACGAACAAAGACTCATCTGTCCCCTCTGCGGTGTACCAGAGATCCACCGGGCCACCCACCGCGCAGGAAACCTCCACCGCACCCTGGAGTCGGTAGTAACCGTCAGGGCCGTTTGCCGCCACCTTCGAGACTTGAAAGAACAAAACCTCGCAAGAGCCTTGGCGGTCATACGCCGCATCCGCCCGGAACTCCTTCGTCCATCACCCCCGCCCGAAGACATCGCAACAGACATCGATGACCAGCTCATTTAAAGTTCACTTCAGCAAGGAAGAGATTGTGGCGGTGTCGCGGGCTTTGTGCCGGTGTAGCGCCGCAATCACGAGAAGCACGCGGCTTGGATCATGAGCTCGGGGCGGGTGGAGCGCAGTGGCGGTCCCAGACATTGGTTTTGGGGGGGGGGGGGGGGGGGGGGGGGGCGATTGCTGCTTAAATAACAAAAAGAGACATCACACTTTTTTGTGAATAAAGATTTTTTTTTTAGTAGTCCCACTGTTTGCAAGTCGGAAATGTGCAACATGTAAACCTGTGCTCGCAATATAGGCTGTAAAATAAAAAAATATTGGCTGTAAAATTAAAAAAAATTATAAAAAGCGATCGATTTGGGGGGGCGGTCGCCCCCTTCGCCCCGCTTAGGACCGCCACTGGTGGAGCGAGAGCATCGAGAAAATCGAGCTAGTCGGAGCTCGGCGCCCAGCCAGTCAGTTGGCAGTCGGTTAGCAGGGACGATTAAGGACAGTAGAGGTGCGTTTTTCGTATATCTGCCTCGTTCGTCCTTCTTGCGGTGAGCAGTGCCACCGAACTCTACACTCTTTATGGAGAGCAGCACTAAGCCACGTGCAAATCAAATACAGATGTTCTAGAGTCTCGCTAACACTTGTTACGTTCCAAACTCCGGAGAGGTTGTGCTCCATCTATGGCACACTTACAGGGACGATCCGCAACACCATCGCTCGGCAGACACCCTCTCGTAGACCCGGAATCAAGGCTTTCTGGACATCGGCCAAAGTAACCACACGTCAATGGGTCTTCGCCTTCCTCTTTCACCAATATCAAGAGAAGCGGCTGCTACGGCGACATAAACCTCCGGGCCAATGAGAGTGGCTGTTCGACCTCATCTTCATCGAAGCCAACAGCCACCACCAATCACACCAGGATCCCGCCGATGACGCAACATTGTCACGTCACCGGGGCTATAAAAAGAGGACCCGCGGACACGCGCGGCGGAGACGGAATGGGGCTTACCATCGGACGCCACCATCATCTACTCATGTTTCATTAAAATATCATCACCAAATAGCTCAAACGCGGTCTCCAGCCCGTCCGTCCCCCAGCCCTTAGCAATATGCTTAAACATTCAAACAATTGCAATTAATATGAACATGTACCTAAACATATAATCTATTTGAACAAAATACGAAATCCCAAAATTAGTATTCTGAGTCACAGATTGTAACAACACAAATGCAGTGCTGTTTCCTATTCAGAGACAGAAAAATATTGTTAGTTGGATTAATGAACAGTTTAACCAAACTGAATCGCTGTTATTTTCTATTTACTTTTACTTCCTTGGTCTTTTAAAGCATATATTGGTTAGTAATGCCCCGCATATGCTCAGTCTTGAATTCAATTTCACTGGTTGTAGAAGCGTGATTCTTTCTTGTTCGAGAGTCAGCGACTCAGAGGTCTGTGAACTTCTATTACAACAGATTGTGTTTATATGCTGGATTTCCTACAAAAATTGTCACGATCGAGTCTGACGAAAACGTGTTTCACGCAGGCCAAGGCAAGCGCTATAAAGCTTGCGTAACCCATAGCAGGCAACGCTTAACCATCCAAAGGTTATAGAAGGCATAATTAAGCGTAATAAAATACAAACGTAAATTAAACTAGGCACGCTTAATCGCAACCTGCGGGGTGCACAAAGGGGCTCAGTTGGAATGGAACGCAGAATCATAGGATCCGACATTCGACGTCTTTGCTCCACTCAACAAGGGAAAGGTGAAAGAGAGCTCAACAAAGGTGTATTCAGTATGACTTGGCGCCGATGGTACCTGCTGTAGTAGGAGACCGTCCGTGGTGAGTAATGCTTAGTCCAACATATGAGCCTACAGGCGACCATAGAAAAGGAGTATTACTAAGTCTCAGCATACTTAGAGCGCAGGCGACCGTTGGCGGTGTGTCACAGTTAGGCTGGTGGCGACTCTTCGCGACCGTTCATACTTAGCCCATCGTACATATTCCTCAGGGGACCGTCGACGGTAAGTCATACGTAGGCCAGCATATTGGGCCCGCTTATCGGCGGCGAGTCATACTTAATCCAGTATACTTAGTGCGCATAGCGACCATTGGCGGTAAGTCAAGCATAGTCCAGCATATTTAGTTTGCAGGTGACAGTCGGTGGCGAATATGTCGTTGACATATATAGGGTGGTTCAAGTCACCAGGCTCGACATAAAATGGACCGCAAAAATCGCCGCCTGCACGTAGCAATCTGAACTTTTCGTCAAAGGTGTAAATCACACGTAGGTTTTTTCTTGTAAAGTTACAAACGCGCGGCTCTCTTCTCTGTAAAATATAAGGCCAGAAACTTGCCTGGGTCTACGGCGGGCAGCAAAGCAGACGACAGGGGTCCAGTAGCGGGGTGCGTTTGGCATTCGTGATTGACAGACGGCGCTACCTCGCTTACCGCGACGGCTCGCGACCACCGAGGTTTATTAAAATTAATATAATATTTTTGCAAATGTACCTTCGGTTAAAAAATAAAGGCGAACAATAAAAGCAAAACTTAAACTAAAAAAACGCGTCTGCATAACGGCGGTGCTTTTGCTGCCAACGGATTTCATCTGCGTGTCGTCTGCTTTCTCTTCGCTGGTCGGCTGCACCTTCGGATTCTGCTCCCGACGCCATCTATCAATACGAACGGCAAACACACCCCACTACTGGACTTGGTCGTCTGGGTCACCGCCCGCAGTAGACCTGGCGAAGTTTCTTGGCCCTATTTTTTACTAAAGAAGAACTACGCTTATAATTTTACAAGCAAAACCGACCTGTGAAATTCACCTTTGACGAAAAGTTTGGATGGCTACGTGCAGGCATCGATTTTGCGGTACATTTTAGGTCCAACCTAGGTGACTTGAACCACCCTATATATTAAAGAGCAGAAGGTGAAAATCGAACCCGTGGCACACCTGCTTTTAGGGGAATTTTGTTGCTACATATTCCTTCTATTAAGACCATTTGCGTTCGATCTTGAAGAAAATTTTGACGAGGGCCAAGAAAGGCCCTCGGAAACCAACAGCTGAGAGCTTTTGTATTAGAAGGACACTCAAGTGGTTTTTGAGTTCGTGTTTTGATGATGACAGCTGAATTTAGACGCCCCAAGTATCCCTAAAAACCAAATAGTATAGTCATACGGTGATTATTTCTTTAATAAAATGTAATTGAAGGCCGCCAAACCTCGGATCCATCCGAAAACGAAACCACTCTCATTGGTCCTCGCACGCTTATCAAAAGTATCTCGGGCCAATGGCGTTGGACGACGTTCCGTCGCGCAGTGATCCCGAGGTAGCCGCATCGGCCGAACCTCTTTGTCATTCGAGCTTCGATCATGGCGGCGTTCTCTACGCTCGAGGACCTGATGCCGTTGGAGGTTGAAATTCTTCGGCGGACAGCCGACCTGGGGATGATTTCCTATGACGCCACTCCGACGTGCGATGTGGACGATAGCAGCGCTTCGAGTCCTGTTCGGGTTCCGAGGACGATGAAACGCAGACCTTTTCGGGCGTTCTTCGATTTGCGGTTGGGGCAAGTCGTAACCAAACCAACGTTTGACATCGCAGCGTTACCTCTGTTACGTGATGTCAAACGATGTCGCCACGTTGACTTTCGCCTCGGGAGGACGGGGGGAAGGCTGGTTCAGACATGTGCAACGAGCGCGTACCTACGACTGCGTCCGTTGCAACCGGAGCGACCGGAACGACAGCTCTGCGCCGCGCGTACACACCTGAAATTATTACAAGCACAGCGGGTCGCCGTCAGCTGTTTCAGCGGCCCCTCTAAAAAGGGGACGCACTGCTACTCCATGCCGTAACAGAATAGAGACAGACAGTTTTCTATAGCCTAAAGCTTTATTATTGATTTTTCTTGATAGGCTTGCAGGGTACAGTGGATGAAAAAAAGAAAATAAAAAGATGCCGTACGCCGTCTTGGACGATCACGACTCTATACACGACATTGCAATAGTACAAATATCGCCACACGCATTTTCTACGATTATAAAAGACAATGTAATCTTAGCAGCGATATAGCAACGTAGAAATATGATTTCGTGATCAGATAGACGTTGCGAGCTTCAGGATTGCTAACACTAATAACTTTTCTCCGGTGATGAAAACGCGTGAAACTTCGCGTCCTTTATACGGTACGCGCCAGTAATACCTTGAACTTGAGCACACGCATGAAATGCGCCAAATAAGAAATCCGGGCGATGTTCGAGGACACAAATGCTTAGAAAGCACCACTGTAGTCGAAGTAAACAAACACGACGGCACGGGCGTTTCTGCTGTCTTGAGAGTGCCGCCACGGCATCGCCGCACGAGTAGGTGGGTCTTCCCTTCTAGTACGTGCTGGGTTATCATAACGACACACGACGAAAATTCACAGTCAAGGATAGCGCTTTTACGCGGAACGATGAGCTTTCACCACGCCGAACACGTCGATGATCAACACCGACGCCATGTGCGCGCAGATACGTGCGCTTCCGCGCATCCCGGGGAACGGGAAATTCACCCCCGCGGAGGACGGCAAGGAGAAAACATAGTCCCTTGTTTGTGAAACGATAATTGCAGTATCGCGTATTCTAAACTAGAACTATTTTACGTCTTGTGAAATTATCATGCACAACATATTTAAATAAACTGAAAATTGTTTCTTTAGCGAAACTTTACAAAGGCCGCCAAAATTTTCAAACATACGATAATTTCATTGGTCCTCGCAAGTACAGGAAAGAGTCCGCACGTATTTTATTCCTGCGTGATTAATAGGCGGTTCTGCCTTTTAAAACTGAAGATACTCATTCACTGACACTTCCTTAACGCCATCGCACCAAAAAGTAGCTTCCCCAAAAACCGCTTGAGTCTCCCTTTAAGATGTGGCACACCTGCTTTTAGGGAAATTTTGTTGCTACATATTCCTTCTATTGAATCCATTTGTGTTCGATCTTGAAGAAAATTTTTTGATAGGGCTAAGAAAGGCCCTCGGAAACCAACAGCTGTGAGCTTTTGTATTAAAATGGAATGGTTTACAGTGTCGAACGCCTTGGAGACGTCAAGAAAACATGCACATGTAAACACGTTAGATTCGAAACCTAAATTTATGTTGTCTGAGAAAGCTTCGAGAAGATGTTGAGTAGCACGCCTTAGAATAAATCCGTACTGGGTGGGGAGATATGATGTTGTATTTATCCTCAAAGGAAGCCATCGTTATTTAAATACATTTTTCTAATATTTTAACCAAACATGGCAGAATAGATATTGGCCTATAGTTTTCTATTCGGTTTTGTCGTCCTCCTTTGAAAAGAGGTTTAACAATTGAGTTGGATAGGAATTGAACCAGCTAGGATTATTTTGTTGAAGGTAGCAAGAAGTGTGTATTTTATATAGTTGAAATATCTACGAAGATCGCTGAGGCGCATCCCATCGTATCCTGGGGACTTGTTCGGTTTCAGACTAAAGGTTATTGTCTCAAGGTCGGAAAGGGTCATTTGTGGAAGAAATGCCGATGCCATATTTAAGTTAGGAAGATGAGAAGCTGATGAGTCATTTTCTCGGGCTTTGCCTGAAAATGTTGCAAAGTCATTGTTGAAGAGCCTGTGGATCAGGTCAAAAGAAGCGTTGAATGCATTACCTTGTAGTCGTTTGGAAGGGATTCCCCGTAATTCATTTATCAATGACCAGGATTTCGCAAGATTGTTTCGAGATTCTAGCATTTGTTTATGAAAGTAAAGACGCTTTGCTGAACGAATCAGGGCGCTTACTCTGTTGCGAATAGTTCTGAACTCACATAGAAATCACAATAATAATAATAATAATAATAATAATAATAATAATAATAATCCTTTATTTCTTTAATGCACCAGAACAACCGTGAGGTTTTGAGGCGGTGGCACATACAAAACATATGAGTCACAATGAGACATTGTTCTAGGCATGGTACAGCAGTGTGTCAAGATCACGCTTGAAGGAAGCAAAGTCACGAAAAATGTCAAAAGATGATGGCGCTAAGTCGTTCGCTGAGATTTGCATGCGAATTAACGGTGTCAGTGTGTCCTTCAAGGACGGGTAGAATACAGAGTGCTTTCTACAGACGCGAGCAGGCGCGTGAAAATGTACAGAGCTTAGCATGTCAGCATTATATTGACCGTGGATCACTTTGTGTAAAAATTATGATACCACGCGAGAGTCTACGTGTCAATAAATTTTGTAAGCTTAAAGTGGTAAGAATATATTCGTAATCACAATAACACCTGTTAAAATGCCTGTCGTACACAATGCGGACAAACCATTTCTGTACGGATTCAATTCGTGACGAATCAGAGGCCGTAAACGAGTTTCATATCACACTACCAAACTCAAGTTTAGTACGTACTAGACACGAAAATAAGCGAACAATGCATAAAGAATTCTTGAAGTCCCAAGATAAACGAAAGAACAACCTTAGCATTGGCATGGAAGAGGAGACAATCTGAGTGACATGATAAGAAAAAGAAAGTGTGGCATTAAAAAAGATTCCAATGTCACGAAACACAGTGACTCGTGCGATTGTGGCAGACTGGAGTACGTAAGTGTAAGATAATATTTCGCGTTTTCGAGACATTGTCAGAACTTTTGTTTTGCTTGGATTAAGATGCAAAACATTTTCAGAACACCACTCATATACATGTAGTATATTCGGCTTGTAGAAGACTGCAGTCGTAGGATCACCGTACATTTATAAAGATCTTGATGTCGTCCACAAACATTAATAAGTGTGAATTTCGTACGCACATTTCCAGGTCGTTTACGAAGACGAGATATAGGAAAGGCCCCAAGTTCGAACCTTGAGGGATCCCAGCTCTCTGAAATACTAACATTGCTCTGACGTTCAGTCAAATACGTCCTGAACCAACTCAAACGTCCCGGTGATACTCCGTACAAGGATAAGTTATTACAAAAGAAAATCATAGCTCACTTTATCAAAATCCTTAGTCATGTCGATATACACAGTATCGACCTGACCACGAGGGATGAACTATAGGAACTGTATATTCAAGAAACGAACACAGATTCGTTTCCAAAGAGCGACCCTTTAAGAAGCCGTGTTGTAAACTGCTAAATGTCTGTCGAAAATAATAGGAAACATGCGAATAAATAACCATCTCAAAGACCTTTGAAAAAGCACACAATAAAGATATAGGTCTGTAGTTGTTTACCTTAGACAAAGCTAGGCAAAAAGGATCGGCGGATTTCTGACCCCGCAGGCACCGTTAGCCTCCGCAGCAGACGCCGGTAGAGAGTAATAGAACACGCCTGACAGAGCCACGTTGTCTCGGGTTTATGTGCTCGTACACAAGGCGCGTCGCACTCGGCTGCCTCATCGGGAACTCAGATTTAGAGGCTTCTTTTTTCCTGTTGTTTGGTATACCGGACTTAAGAAGCTTAAATACCCCTGAGTATGGCACGATGCATAACTCAAATTTCTCAGTTCTTTCAACAGCTATTTTATATTTCGACGATAGGCAACAAATTTTTACCTAGATTGCGCCAGTCAAGAGATAAGTTTGAAAAGTTAATTGCTGAATTTTACCTATGTAATTTTCTAAATACAAGTTTCCCCTATATACCTCGCGTCCGCTGCAGCGGATAATGTTATTCAGAAAACAAAATCTTCGTTTCAAGTGTCATTTTTTTACGTAATGAATATATTTGACAAAACAATTCAAAACAAAGGAAGGCATATCCACTGAATACAGGGAGTTTCTTTGGCTTTACTAGTTTCCCAAAAAGTCGTAAAAGCTAGTCTAATGCGTTCGCGGCAGATGAGTTGTGTGGCAAGGGGGATATGATAAAGATTCCGTGTTTTCGGAGCTTATTTCTCGTGAAATTCGGAGGGTGTTATTTGGAGTTTATTTTTTCGTTGGAGATTCGGGGTTTATCGGGTTTATTTTTGTTGGAGCTCCGATTCTTTGAAATTCTGAGTTTATTTTACTGTGTAAAATTTAAAAAGAAATTAAAAAACACGATAAATAAGGCCCGGGTACAATCAAACGTTGTCCCGTTCAAGATTTCAAAGAAAACTGAGATGGAATATCCTTGGGACCAGTGACCTTTTGCTCTGATACATTTTTTTGTAAAACTCAGTATTTTTCGCTGTTTATATTGTCGCTGTGACCGCGAAATTCTGATTTTTTTCGGATAAATCCGGATTGACGAAACATTTACTGGCGAGTGTTTTTTTTTTAATTTTTTTCGGATTTATCCGAAACCACGGAACCCTAGATATCATATATGGGGCTAATCGTCACGATAAATGGAATAATTAGCAAAAATATGTTCAATAGCTTAATATGAAAAATGAAAACAAAATGGTTTCAACTAGAACTTTGCTAAACGTCATTGAAAACTAATAAATAAGTAAATATTGAAACATTTAGGGCGCATGCAAAACGCGGTGGTGTGCTAAAAATACCACTTGTGCAAAGGGCGCAATACGGGTGGTGCACTGGTGGTGAAGTTAACGCACCGAAGCATTTGCTACCCCCCTTCCCCCTTAATTCTTCTGAAATGTATTTATCTATTGAATTTCGGGGATGCCTAGTAAACTTCCGTTTGAATTCAGATATTCACCTTCGGTAGCTAAAAAGTTAACAAACACATTTTAGTTAACCTCCCAAATTATCCAGACATTGTTTTTCTCTATTTTAAGCCCTCCTGGCCGTATACTAAACTGCCCAGTCTGCATTTGTCTAGAATTTACGGCTTTCTTTTTTAAACAGAGCTGTATAGCCCTAAAATGCCCTGTATATTGTAAGATGGTTTGATATCGTTTTGCAATGCACAATGAATGACTGTGTCGAGAGTGTTGCGTAGGTGGTCCAGTCGACTTCTCTGCCTCGGACGCTGGCTGTTTGTCTTCTTCTCCTCGTACGTTTCTTCGTCACAGTACCCCCGGAGGGCGGCAGTGCCAGCATATCGGCACTGTGTGAATTTCTATGTGTTCTCGTTTGGGCGACAGTAGTGGCTGATACGGGCTACATGAGGCAATGTCGGTTGCCCTTGAGCGACAGTCGCCAGGTGGCGGGACTGAAACGACATCGTAGTTTGTTGAAGAGAGGAGGCGGACGATTTGTAATGGTCCGACAGATTCGGGCATTAGCATGGCAGTGTTGCCTTCCTGGCGGATTGGGCTGGAAAGCAAAACTTTGTCACCAGTGTTGTACAAGACGGTGGGGAGATCCTCTGCGTGATGGAGTTGATGCAGCTGCAGTGACATAAGGTGTGGAGGCGGGCCGTTTGACGGGCGCCCCCAGCAGCGGAACTGATATGAAAAGGGTTCTGCGAGGGACTAAGTGTGCAAGGCAAAATTGTGTCCTAGGTTGTCAGTGGGTCGCGGATATAAATACGATAATATGGCTAGAACCCTGTGGTAGCTTGGCGTGCGGTGTTGTAGGCGTAAGTGACGAATGGCAAGACTTGCTCCCATTTGTTTGAGAGTGATAGGCACTTGTTGCACTGCGAGTGGTACTGGCCAGCCGGGGGTGGGTGACACGGTTGCTTATAATGGTTTGTGGAGCACTGTGACTTTAAGCAATAGCTTGAAGAAGTCGGCCACATCTCGCGCAGTTGCGACAGGCACAACTTTCGTATCTTTGTAACAGGTCAAATAGTTCACAGCCACATTTATTTAGCGAATATTAGTGATGAATGCATGGAAAGTTCCCAAAACGTATATATCGATTCGTTGAAAAGGGCTGTCTGGTGGAGAAATGGGGCCTGCAGGGCCGGGTCGGCTGGTCGTTGGACTATTTGTTTTTTGGCAGAGATGACATTCCCGGACGTATATATTAATAGATTGACGTGTGGACATCGCATGTCTAGTTTCGGTTTCGCCACACATTTAGTTTCGGTTTCGCCTCCGGCGTCTGGCAACTAGAGCCTGCTGAGGTATGCCGCCGGAGGGCGCGGGCGTTTGAGTAAACAGTTTCGAGTTACACTTTCGGGATCGGAGAGACACGCCCGCACCAGGGCCAACGCGCTCATGTATTGCTGTACCTTGTGTAGTCAAGTGTAATAAATAGTTTTATGTACCGGACATCTCCACTACATAATTGGTGACCCGGAGTTCCGGACAGCACACCTCGGTCACACGACCCCAAGCAACCACCGGTGAGCAAACATGACTTCCACCAACGGTTCCGCGGCTGACGCGGCCGCCCAAGCACCGCTTTCCCCCACCGTCTCCACCGTCGCTCTCAAACTTCCGTGCTTCTGGCCGGCGGACCCAGCCCTCTGGTTCGCGCAAGTTGAAGCCCAATTTGCAACCAGGCGTATAACTTCCCAACAAACAAAATTTCACCACGTAATCGCCGCCCTCAACCCAACGGAAGCGGCGGAGGTGCGCGACATCATACTCTCTCCCCCGGCCGACCAGCCATTCGACCGGCTGAAACTCGAGCTCGTCCGCCGCACCACCCTCTCCGAGCAGAAGCGCCTGCAACAGCTCCTGACTGCGGAGGACTTGGGGGACCGAAAACCGTCCCAGTTACTCCGCGGGATGCGCCAGCTGCTCGGGGAGAAAGCTTCGACGGTCGACGACTCGCTCCTTCGGCAGTTGTTTTTGCAGCGCCTCCCGGCTAATGTGTGCATGGTGTTGGCAGGGGCCGGAGACATGACGCTTGACGATCTCGCTGCCCTGGCGGATAGGGTAATGGAAGTTGCGTCACCCAGCATCTCTGCCATCGACAGCTCGGTTCAAGCGTTTCCAGCCGCAAACGAAGTAAAGAACCTGGTTTCCTTCACGGAATTCAGAGCCCTGCGCGACGAGGTCCAGCGCATCGCGCAGGCACTCGCAACCCTGGAAAAACCACGACCGAGACGCCCTCGCTCCTTTTCTCGCCCTCGTGGATCGTCGCGCGCGCCTGAGAGTACTGGAGTTTGCTGGTACCACCACCGCTTTGGCGACAACGCCACCAAGTGCGTCCCGCCCTGCGCTCAACAGGGAAACACCCGGGCCACGCACTGAAAGCGGCCGGTGCTCCTGGCCTCCCGGCGCGCCGCTTTTCTTCATCTTCCACCTGCCCAACTAGCCCAGATGAGCAGCGAGGGGAGCCTTCAACGAACAGTTCTCATAATAACGAAACTAATGTAAAGAGGGAACATCTGGTACCATCCCAAACGCAAATTCAACATGAAAAATTGTCTCACGTATCAGGAGTGCCTCCTCAACCACGACTGTTTTATGTTGTGGACAAAGTATCCAAGACCCGCTTTCTGGTGGACACAGGTGCAGAGGTCAGCGCAATCCCGGCTTCCCGTGTCGATCGTCGGAGTCGCCCAAGCTACAACTTGCAAGCGGTGAATGCCACAAAAACTGCAACGTACGGCCAGCGCTCTCTGACGATGGACATCGGTCTACGCCGAACATTTCGCTGAGTTTTCTTGGTAGCCGACGTCAGTCACGCCATCCTCGGAGCTGACTTCCTCCGCCACTTCGGTCTCCTCGTTGACATGCGCAACACCCGGCTACGAGATGCCACAACGCTCCTGTCCGTGCACGGCATCGCGGAGGCCCCGGGGGCGGTGTTACGAAAGGCCCCAGGAGACGACCTTGCTCCTCCAAACCGACCGGCCGGGTGAACGCCCTGGAGCATCGTCGCCAGGTGGCTATGGTCAGCTGCGCCCGGAGACAGAGCGAGAGGCGCATTGGAGGCGCCAACACACCGTGGTACTCGGGGACGACGTGACCTTCTCGTAAAGGATCATCGGGTTGACCCGCGCCAGTGTCATCTGGCCGTCTTTGCCGTCCGGCCCCTTTCCTTGCTTCTGCTGTCTGACCTCGACGCTCGGCGACCCGACAGCCTTGGGACGTCCTCGACAGAGAAGGGGCTTTACTCAATTTCCCCAGCTTAGATCGCCCGTGGGATTATCCCCTAACCCACGGAAGCCTGGACGCCTGCAATTATGGATGTCTGCCGTCTTCCTCGAGTTCGATGGCACCATTGTCCGCCGAGATTGACCGGCGACACCGCGGCCAAGGATGTCTGGCCCTTCCGTGTGTGTGCCACGTGGGGCAGTGTGTGAGAGAGGGGAGGGCATACCTGAATGCTAGGGACTGGCCCCACAGCCTTGGTGAAGGCCTGAACCCTGGGGATTCCCTACTAGGGATCTGGGGACATCTGACATTATAAAAGGAGCAGCAGGCGGCTGCTACTTTGTGTTCTCTGTGTTCTCTAGTATTCACCCGTTGATGATGTAACCTGTCTATATGTACATATAAAGAGTTATTACGAGACACCCCTCCTGCTCCCTGGTCCTTCCCGAGTCCGGCTTCCTGATGTGTTCCTGCCCTGGCTCGGCTCCCTGCCGTACACCAAGTTCTCGGACAACCGCTCGGTCCCAACAACTGGATGGCAGCGGCGGGATCGACTTCGCCGGACCATGACTTCTTGTGTGGGTGAGTGCCCGGCCCTTTCTTTCTCAATCTGCCAGACCCATTAGCTCTAAGTTTTGCCTGTGGGGGTTGGAGATAGTCGTTGTCAGAAGGACTGTGTGACCGTTCTGACGCGAGCATTTTGTGAGAAAGGAGGGCCAACACAAGCTAAGTCATGAGTCTGGAGGCATTCCGCTTGCGCGAGTTGGTACAGGTCTGTACCGAATTGGGAATCGATTTGGGGCAGATAAAAAGAAAGCCGCACATTATAGAACTCCTTCAGGCCGAAGACGTCAGCGTTGAGGAGTTCACAGAGGCTCTGGAGGAGGTTCGCGGAAGGGAACAGGAGGCTCGCGAGGAAGAAAGGTTCGCGAAAGGGAACAGGAGGAACGCAAAGAGCGGGCCGACGAGGAGGCTCGCGAAAGGGCTAGAAAGGAACTCGAGTGGGCTCTCCAGTGTGAGAGATGGGAGCTCGAGAAACGCGAGTATAAGCGTGAAATGGAGCGGCTCGACTACGAGTTCGAGCAGCTCGAGCTCGCGAAGAAAGCGCGGGAGTTAGAAGCTCTTCGTCGGGCGACAACAGGCGTTGAAGCGGTGACAGGGAAGGCGTGTCAGGGAAAGGAGAAAGTGGGAGCTGGGGACACAGAGGTGACCGAAAACCAGCGTCTTTCTCCCGACACGACCGTCGCCGTTCTTCGCAAGCCCGACCCGAACTCCGAGCGGCGGGACGGTGAAAGTGACGTGGAAGCAGCGACAGAAGTGGTGTGTCAGGAAAGAAGAAAACGGAAGCTGGGGACACCGAGGTGACCGGAAACCAGCGTGTTTCCTCCGACACGACCGACGCTGTTCCACGCAAGACCGACGCCGTTCCGCACAAGACCGACCCGACGCCCGAGCGGCGGGAACAAGAAGAGAAGGCTCTTCGGGCGTCCGGCTGCGACTTCCCGGATGACGAAGGCGACGCCAAGACAGAGACGACGCCAGGGAAGTCCAGCCAGCTCATGGAGAGCAGTGCCGAGATGCCGGAGAAAGCGGTCCAGCAATCAAGCCAGGATCCTGACCGCTCGGATCGGCACCCGTGCGGCTTTGGGACCAAGCCCACGGCGCCGTCGCAGGAGTCCAAGCGGCCCACCAGGAGGGAGGTGATTGAGATTTCCTTCGACGAGATCAACCAATCCTGCCTGGTGCGGTTGCGGAGCCCGGACTCCAGACCATTCACGGAGTCCAGGCGCAAGGAGAACATCGACGAGTACGCGTCCGGCAGCGAGTCGTCATCGAGGTTGGAGGACGGGAGACCCAAGCCGGCCATCCCAGGGGACCTGCAACCGGCGGCGGCTGCGCGGGCAAGGGACCCACCGGGGACACGATGGAGCCCGGGCGGGACAAAGCAGACCCGACGCCAGTGCACCTGAGGACATCGTCGTGTTCGCGGCATGGTGGATCTGAGACCGAGAACTCGGATGCCGTCATGAGCCAGCGACCGAGACCCAAGAGGAAGAGGCAGCGCCGGATCAGCGTCGTACGATCTGGCAGCGACGCTTCGCTGCAAAGAGCGTCCAGGGAAGCGCGACGAGCGCCACTTCAGGAAGAAGAAGCGGTCATCGAGGCTGGGAGGGGGAAAACTCCAGGACCCCCATCCCAACGAGCCACGGACCCACAGCTCAAGTGCGAGCAAGGAGCCTGGAGGAGGCAACAACGAGCCTGGAACGACGCAACGAGGTTCCAAACGGAGGCAGAGCTCATCGCCCGTGGTTCAGCCAGGCATCCCGTCGGACGGGGAAACCAAGGGAGATCTCCGGGACTGCAGCTTCGCGCCTGCACGCAAGTCCAAGGAGAAAAACTTGAACAGTTCGAGTGAGGCCAAGGACAAACTGGGCGTGGGTTAGATGCAAAGAAGGACTTTCGAGGAGAAAGGGAGGGCTAAACGTGGTTTTTTGTGTTATTGAGTCGATTAGGTTATTCGGCAAGTTTATTAGCTTCTCTTTTTTCGGGAGTCCGGGTTTTGCGTTGCGTTCGGCTTTAGCTAGCTGTGTTGGCGGTAAAGTTCATTTAAAGCGATTTTATACTCGGTGTAGTTTGCGTTATGAAGGACGCCGCGAATTTAATAGGGATATGCCCTATGGGAGTTACGTTACGGTTTGTAATGTGGTTTTGTTTTCACGGGAGTCCGTTTTATTTTAGGTTGAGCGTTAGAGGGCTTTTATTAGTCTGCAAAAGTTTCTTTCGCTAGAGCAACCTGTCGGAAGAGATAAGTTTCTTTGTGCGTGTGTTTTTCTCCGACAGAATAGTACGGAACTTTCGCGAGGCATTTTGTTGTTGTTCGTTTTGGTCTGGCGGATTGGAGAGATTGGGGGCTGGGCGCTTGCCTGCGCGGAGTTTGGTTTGGTGTTGTGGGTTTTGTTGCTGCCACTTCCCAGAGAGGACCCCAGCCAGCCCAGCCGTGAGACCGCGTCTTTCAAGGGACCAGTGTGGACTGCTCCCCTCAAGACACTCTTCCTGGCGGCGGAGGAGCTGTTGCGAAAGGCCCCAGGAGACGACCTTGCTCCTCCAAACCGACCGGCCGGGTGAACGCCCTGGAGCATCGTCGCCAGGTGGCTATGGTCAGCTGCGCCCGGAGACAGAGCGAGAGGCGCATTGGAGGCGCCAACACACCGTGGTACTCGGGGACGACGTGACCTTCTCGTAAAGGATCATCGGGTTGACCCGCGCCAGTGTCATCTGGCCGTCTTTGCCGTCCGGCCCCTTTCCTTGCTTCTGCTGTCTGACCTCGACGCTCGGCGACCCGACAGCCTTGGGACGTCCTCGACAGAGAAGGGGCTTTACTCAATTTCCCCAGCTTAGATCGCCCGTGGGATTATCCCCTAACCCACGGAAGCCTGGACGCCTGCAATTATGGATGTCTGCCGTCTTCCTCGAGTTCGATGGCACCATTGTCCGCCGAGATTGACCGGCGACACCGCGGCCAAGGATGTCTGGCCCTTCCGTGTGTGTGCCACGTGGGGCAGTGTGTGAGAGAGGGGAGGGCATACCTGAATGCTAGGGACTGGCCCCACAGCCTTGGTGAAGGCCTGAACCCTGGGGATTCCCTACTAGGGATCTGGGGACATCTGACATTATAAAAGGAGCAGCAGGCGGCTGCTACTTGTGTTCTCTGTGTTCTCTAGTATTCACCCGTTGATGATGTAACCTGTCTATATGTACATATAAAGAGTTATTACGAGACACCCCTCCTGCTCCCTGGTCCTTCCCGAGTCCGGCTTCCTGATGTGTTCCTGCCCTGGCTCGGCTCCCTGCCGTACACCAAGTTCTCGGACAACCGCTCGGTCCCAACAGCGGTGACTTCGACACTACTCCGACCGCAAGTCAAGTCAGACTTCGAGGATTTGCTGCGTGAGTTTTCTTCCCTGACGTCTCCAGTGACCACAACTCGCCCCATCAAGCACAACATTACGCACCACATCATCACGTCGGGACCACCCGTTCATGCACGCCCTCGCCGACTACCACCTGAGCGACTGAACGTGGCTCGGCGAGAATTCGAGCACATGCTTGAACTCGGCATTGTACGACCATCGTCCAGCCCATGGTCGTCCCCACTGCATATGGTCCCCAAGTCCACCCCGGGAGATTGGCGTCCTTGCGGTGACTACCGCTCCCTCAACCAAGTGACCCAACCAGACCGCTACCCTGTGCCCCACCTGCACGACTTCGTAGCCACTCTTCACGGAGCAACGGTGTTCTCTAAGGTGGACCTCGTCAAAGCCTACCACCAAATACCAGTGGAAGAAGCTGACATCGCAAAAACAGCCATCACTACGCCGTTTGGGTTGTTTGAGTACACCCGGATGCCCTTCGGACTTCGGAACGCGTCGCAGACTTTCCAGAGGTTTATCGACGAGATAACACGAGGCCTGGATTTCTGCTACGCGTATGTCGACGACATTCTCGTCGCCAGCACTTCTGCCGAAGAACATGCAAAACACCTGCGACAACTCTTCACTCGCCTCGAAGAATATGGTGTACTCATCAACCCAGACAAGTGTCAGTTTGGTGCTAGTGAAATTAATTTTCTGGGACATCGCATCAACTCCGACGGTCTTCGCCCGCTCGGCGATAAGGTGCAAGCAATTCGGGATTACCCTCAGCCAGGCAACAAACGAAAACTTCGCCAATTTCTGGGATTAATTAACTTCCACCGAAGATTCCTCCCAGGTTGCGCACGCACACTGCAGCCTCTGAACAATCTCCTGTCATCCCCGGGACCAAACACCGCTCCGTTGGAGTGGACGGACCAGGCCCAGGCCTCGTTCGTGCAGATCAAGGAAGACCTGGCGGCAGCTGCGCTCCTCGTCCACCCTCAACCAGATGCAGCTACACGCCTCATGGTGGACGCATCTGATGGCGGCGTTGGCGCGGTGTTGCAGCAGCTTGTTGGTGAGACTTGGCAGCCTCTGGCATTTTTCTCGAAGTCCCTGTCACCTGCGGAAACTCGCTACAGCACCTACGGACGCGAGCTGCTGGCAGTCTACATGGCAGTCAGGTACTTCCGCCACTTCTTAGAGGGACGGTCATTTCACATCATGACAGATCACAAGCCCCTGATCCACGCCTTCACCACCAAAACGGATGGGCTCTCCCCAAGAGAAGTTCGACATCTGGCGTTCATATCGGAGTTCTGCACCGACATCCGCCATGTAAAGGGGACTGAGAACACCGCAGCTGACACTCTCTCACGTGCCAATGTGGGCAGCCTTACGTCCGCTACTCCCATTGATTTTGACAAGATGGCAACGCTACAGAGAAAGATGAAGAGCTCAGAGATCTACGTGCTTCTTCAGCCACGCTAATTTTTCAAGACGTGCCCCTGCCGACATGCACTCAGCTCCTCACATGCGACATTTCCACTGGCACCGCGCGCCCGTTCGTGCCGAAGTCCTTTCGACGCCCAGTGTTCGACTCTCTGCATAACCTCTCCCATCCCGGAATCCGCGCCACACAAGCATTGGTGAAAGCCCGATATGTGTGGCCGGGCATGAACACGGACATTCGAGATTGGGCTCGCACATGCACCCAGTGTCAACGCTCTAAAGTGCAGCGTCACACTGTTTCTCCGCTCTCTCCGTTCCTGCCGCCCGATGCCCGGTTCAGCGAGGTTCACATTGACATTGTGGGACCTCTGCCACCCTCACAAGACTGTTCCTACATACTCACTTGTGTGGATCGCTTCACCCGCTGGCCGGAGGCTATCCCCCTGCGAGACATGTCCGCGGAAACCGTCGCTAAGGCGTTTCTGCAGACGTGGATTGCGCGCTTCGGTACACCTTCTAAGGTCACAACCGACCGTGGTCGCCAGTTCGAATCTGCCCTCTTCAGAGAGTTTCTAACGCTCTTGGGAACACATCGGATTCGCACCACCGCCTATCATCCCGCAGCTAACGGCCTGGTGGAGCGGATGCACCGGCACCTGAAAGCGTCAATCACCGCTTACGGCGAGCCCTCACGCTGGACCGAAGTGCTGCCACTCGTCCTCCTGGGCATGCGCACAACACTCAAGAGTGACCTGCAGTGCACCAGCGCTGAGTTGCTCTACGGCACTACCCTGCGGCTCCCCGGCGAATTCGTTGCAGCCAACGTGAACGAGCAGCTTCCAGATCCCCTCCAGTACGTGTCACGCTTACGGACAATCATGGACAGCCTCCGTCCGACACCAACCCGTGCTAAACAGAGTCCTACCGTGTACCTGTTTAAGGAACTTGACACTTGTACCCATATATTCCTGCGCCGCGATGCTGTGAGAAAACCTCTCCAGCCGCCGTACGACGGCCCGTTTAAAGTCCTTCGTCGTGGCGCGAAACACTACACAATCGAAGTGCGCGGACGATCAGAAGTGGTTTCAGTGGATCGACTAAAGCCGGCTCACCTCGAGCATTCAATCACCACTCCAACTAGTGCACCGACGAGAGATTCTACAGACTCTCCGACGACGCGTGGTGGACGAAGGGTTCGTCAACCCGTACGATTTGTGCCGTAACTAGTTTGTCCATGTATTATTTTAATTTTTCAACATTTCTGGAAGGGGAGTAGTGTGGACATCGCATGTCTAGTTTCGGTTTCGCCACACGTTTAGTTTCGGTTTCGCCTCCGGCGTCTGGCAACTAGAGCCTGCTGAGGTATGCCGCCGGAGGGCGCGGGCGTTTGAGTAAACAGTTTCGAGTTACACTTTCGGGATCGGAGAGACACGCCCGCACCAGGGCCAACGCGCTCATGTATTGCTGTACCTTGTGTAGTCAAGTGTAATAAATAGTTTTATGTACCGGACATCTCCTCTACAGACGCATACCATTCAGAGCTAGTCCCGAACGCTGCAATATGTTTTTGAAAAGCCAAGATGACACGAAGTCGTATCATCATGGTTGGTTTTCTATAACATCACGTTCTAGCTGGCGTTTAACAACGAGAGGCCATGAACGCCCCTGTGGTTCGTAAGTGTGTCTATGCAATTGCGGAGTGTTCACTTTTTAGTTAGTAAATGGTCAGCTGGAATAATCGGTTGAATAATCGGATATTGCCACGCGCGTCTCCAGGCAAGCGCCTTCCGTGGACGAATGGTTATCGTACAAAAGCTCAGGAACCGGACCTCGGCCCTTTTCGTGCGAGGCAAGCACGATAACCGTTCTCCACATTCTACGCTTAGTTCCTCACAGTTATTCGCCAGCCTGATCATTTGTCATTCGTGAAAATATTGTCCAGAATGTGCCGTTGTGTGCTAGCTGCGGTAAGGGTGTTGTTGGGCAGGGTCAACAGGAAGGGGGCATCGAGAAAGTCCGCCCAGATTTAAATGTCGCTCGTCTGATGTGTCATGTCACAGTGACGTTCCCTCTCTGTGCCTGCTCTTTCGACTAAAAGTGTGTGTGTGTGTGTGTGTGTGCGTGCGTGCGTGCGTGCGTGTGTGTGTATGCGTGTGTGTGTGTGTGTGTGTGTTTGTGTGTGTGTGTGTGTGTGTGTGTGTGTGTGTGTGTTGTGTGTGTGTGTGTGTGTGTGTGTGTGTGTGTGTGTGTGTGTGTGTGTGTGTGTGTGTGTGTGTGTGTGTGTGTGTGTGTGTGTGTGTGTGTGTGTGTGTGTGTGTGTGTGTGTGTGTGTGTGTGTGTGTGTGTGTGTGTGTGTGTGTGTGTGTGTGTGTTTAATAGCTTATACATATTGAATTGTCCGTTATAAAACTTGGTCATCTGCAGGTTTACACCGCTAGTTATACATTTTGGGGAACAAAACATTTGACGATACAGCTAGAGTTTCTGGTAGTTTTGATTTATTTATCTACATATATGAAGTAAGTTTATAATCATTTGGGAACAATTTAAAAACAAAGAGCACCGATTTAATGCTTACACCCTGCAATCCGTATGTTAAGTGCTTACACCACAGCATTCATCTTACCACATCCACCTTTCCATTTTCCTCTTTCACCTCAACCACCGCCAAATTTGTTTGTCATGATACAGGTTTCGTTCAAGAACTTTTCCAATCATCTGAAAGAGTTTAGCGCAGCAATGTTTTAATGTATCTGAATACACTATAAGAACAGGTATATTGAACTTTGCTTATTTTCTTTGGCACAAAACAAGCAAGAGGAAACTTTACACTATTTTGAACAAACTTCGTTCAATTACGTATCAAAATCGCTTTTTATAAAACAAAATATCGAATAACTTTGTTTATTCATGTAAATTTCAGTCCACGAGTGTGCTTAACATAAACAAATGATGCAGCCGCGCTAGGTGGCAGAAGGTGAATGAAAACATGTATGATGGTAGCTAGAATAAATGTGACCCTCTACAAGCTTGTTACTTGCCACCAAATGTCACAATTGTGTGACATTCATGGCAATCAAAATTCCCGCTTCCCGTGGATATTCGCGTGATCCCGTGTTATACACGAACTCATCTCTGTTACGTCACGGCGCGGTGGTGGCGCGTCGGTCGCACTTCCGGTCTGGGGCTGTGGGCGGAAGGCCCCATGTGAGGCGTGTATTCCTGCGTTGTTTTGAAAGGAACCTGACGAAAACATGCATTTTCGTCAAACCGCCGCGACTGGGGCTGTACGAAAAGAGTCGAGAAAGGTTTGAAGATCAGTTTTCATGTTCTCGGTTCGTCCGAGAACGTGGATATGTGCCTTAAAAATGGTAAACCAGACGCCGCCGGACCACAATTGCTTCGGCGGAAAGCACTTTGGGTTGAATTCACGGATACTTGTGGTCATCAGATTTATTTGTTTTGTTCCAACATGAACGCCGGAAAACCGTCAAGTTGTACGGCCCACCTGCGGACTACGTTCAGTGCGTCTTGAAGTTCGAACGGCCGTCTGATCGTTCGAACTGTCGTCTGCTCTTTCAAATGTTTCTGTTTGTCGTCTGCTCTTTTAGACGACATCGGCCCGTAGACCAAATGTTGACCCGGTACTTGCGATAAGAAGTAAGTGCAGGCCTCAAAAGACTTAAGTTTGAAGGTTGGCAAGCAGGCTCGACGTAAACAGTAGATACAAGGAGATGTTGATCATTGTTACCAGTGACCATCACCGACTTGTTATGCCTAATTCAGTTGGTTCGATTCTGCTTGTGATTTTCAGTATCGACGTCGACCATCTCAGCTTCGGTTCACACTTTTGCAGCCTGAGCGACGTCGCGACTGAAAATTGCGAGCGAATTCTCATCATGTGAATCAGGCTTTAGCGTACATTCTGCGGCGTCCACGTGGAATGAATCGCCGCATGTCAGATTATTCACGCGAAGTTTTGCGGTGTAACGAGCCTCGTTAATTTCGCTGACGCCACTCACTTAGTCGGACATTGCCAGGAAGACGTAGAATCAACAATTCGAACGCGAAAAAGGGCAGGGGGACTCACACTGACGCCGACAACATCGCGTTTCAATGGTTTGTTTATGGGCGACGGCGCGCTTGTTGCCCACACCCCCATCGCGCATGCGCGGCGCCGGTGGCGTCCGCTAGGGGCGCTCCGGGCGCTCCGGTTTGTTTGTAAACATGAGTTGGTGTATAGACAAGTGTCGTTACACCTTAGCAAAACAATGCATCAAATGCGACAACATTGTTTTATGTGGCAGCAAAACGATAATATATTTTTTATTGCATATGACGCCAACACCTTTGCATTTTAGACATTCTCTAGTACTAGTGTGTATTCTGCAGCTTGTTCCATCCGACTGTGGTCAATTAAAATGGGGGCGTCTAAATTCATTTTGTGATGTCGTTCATAACCTATTTTATGCCATGATAGCCTCGGGAAAACTCGAAGGGGCTGAGCAGGCTTAACTTTGTGTGTGGGCTGGTATAATAAATTTATGAAGAAGCCATCAGTCGCAAAATATCTCTTTTCTTTTAAAAGAACGGGTGGCTGGATTTCTTTTGTAAGTGCAAGACACAGCTGCGTGAAGAGTAAGCCTCGTAGATTAATATTACCGTCATATATTTATTGGTTTGATTTGAATAATTAAAGACTTTCTGAAGGTTTCTTTAACGGGTATAGAGTCTAATTGGGACAGAAATAATAATTTGGCAAAAGATCGTAATCTCTCCGCACAAGCACTTCCGTGAATTGGAAATGTCGACGCTTTTTCAATTTAAAAGCTCGCTCAATATAACACCTCAGTGTTTGTATTTTAATACATTTCCAGTGAGTGAATAAATTGTTCGTAATCAAAGGTATGGGAGCTTCTAGTAGTGAAGGTCATGTTTTTCAAGTTTAAAGTGTTTTACCCATCTGTCAATGATAACACCATAAAGATTCTCCAGGTCACGGTTTTAGTGAAATACGGTCTGTTTGATTCCTAATCGTCCCATAGCTCAGGCAATGATCTGAAAATAGTCTGAGTTAAGGGGTAATATTAATGAGTATGTCATTAATGCAAATTAGAGATTAGAATGATATTGAAACAAATAACTACCAAACTTTAGATTTCTCATGAAAACTGTATGATATGAGGTTTTAAAGAGTAACTCCTTGTGTTATGTTAAAAATTTCTAAATTTAGTTAGCTAGTCAGTTTTTAATATTCAAACACTCGAAAGTTTAAGCGTACAATTGTGTGGAAGAAAATAAAACGCTTTGGACAATCCATAAAAAATGGTGTGTATCAAGGGTTCCTGGAGATATATTTGTGTAGAGATCTCTGACTATAATTGAAATCATTCAGTTTCACAAAACCTGTTCTTCTAATGCCGTGCTAATTGATAAATAAAAAAATATCTACAAGAAAATTAATTATATGGGTATGCCAAAACATGCGAAAAAGTATCACAGAAAACTAGTTTGAAAATGGGCCTGTAAGTACAAAACACGGATACACTAAGGAAATGGAAAACATGAGTAACGATTGTAAGCAGTGAGAGAGTGCAGGCGAGCTAGTAATTAATCGACATCTTGAAAACCCTGAGATGGGGAACGATTTTGTTGTGTTTGTCCGTTTTTTTATCGTTCCCCATCTCAGGGTTTACAAGATGTCGATGAGTAACGATGCATGTTTCGGTCACGTGCAGTCTTAAGCTGTGCAAACAGAGACCAAGATTTAATACTGTAACTATGTTGATAACCGTGGCCTTTTGCGTGGGAGACAAGCACTATAACCGTTAGGCCACGGGCGCGCTGCCTGCGTGGCCAGCTGCTCGCGCGGCATTCCTAAGCCTAGCTGCGAACCTCGAGGATGCTTCAGGACGCCTCGCTCTATGGAATCTCTGACTGCAGTAGTTTAGCATGACTGTGGTCTACAAGTCAGGCCGCAAGCACAGCCACGCCAACTGCCGGTCAAGAGCCACCGTCGAGACACCTCCGGTAACAGCGACGAAGATGACGACGGGTGCTTCCTAGGCGCAGTGAACACCGACGACATTAAACCACGAAAAGAGGCGATCCTGAGCTTCGCGCGCTAATCGAGCACCTCGAAGGACGAGGGTGTACTCTCCCTTCGTGTCTTCTCAAGAGCCCTGCTGGCCTTCGCCATTCGGCAAGGTGTAATTTACAAGGAAACCTTCGGACACAACTCGCCATGGCTGCTGGTAATCCCTACCAACCTCAGAAATGACATCTTCCAAGCCTGCCAAGACGACCCGATGTCCGGACACCTTGGTTACAGCCGTACGCTGGCCCGAATTCATGAGAAGTATTACTGGCCCAAGCTCCCGAAGATCATTCATCTCTACACACGATCGCGCCACGAGTGCCAGCGACGAAAGAAACCGCCGACGAAGCCGGCCGGTCTCCTGCAGCCGATCCTACCCCCGGCCACGCCGTTCCGGCAGATGGGAATAAATTAACTTGTCGACGTTGATGGCGGTTTCCCGCCATCAATGTCGGGAAACCTCTGGATAATCGTCGCCACATATTATTTCACGCGGTGCACCAAAACGAAATCTCTTCCTTCAGGAACTGCTGTAGAAGTCGTCAAGTTTTTCATCGAGTTCATCGTCTTCAACCACGACGCTCCTGAATTTCTGATTACAGATCGCGGGTCATCGTTCATGGCACAGCTGATGCAAGAGATCCTCCGTCTCAGCCACACAAATCACCGGCAAACCACAGTGTATCATCCTCAGACTAATGGGTTGACAGAACGCCTAAACAAGACCATCGCCGACATGATGTCTATGTACGTCCACGGGGAACACAAGAAGTGGGACGAGGTCCTGCCATCTGTTAAATTCACCTACAACACATCGGTCCAGGAGACCACTGGTGTTACACCATTCCAGCTGGTGCATGGTCGTAAGGTAACTACGATGCTTGACGCGATGCTACCTCACGAGCCAGCGGGCGACGGAAGTGACGACGCCGAAGTTGTTGCGGAACGAGCAGAGGTCCGCCAACTTGCTTGAGTCCGAATCCAAGACCAGCAACGTGTCGACGCTGGACGTTACAACCTTCGTCGTCTGGACGTTCACTTCCAGCCCGGAAACCGGGTGTGGGTGTGAACACCGATACGACATCATGGCCTCAGCGAGAAGCTTTAAAGCGCTACTTTTGACCATACAAAGTCCTTCGACGCCTGGGAGATCTCAACTACGAAGTGGTGCCCGACGGAACGCACGCATCATCGCGACGCCGACCGCGACCCGAGGTGGTTCACATCGTTCGACTCAAGCGATTATACGCTCAATAGGTCTGTGGACCTTATGTGCTCCAAATGACTCTTTAGTTCACCGTTCTATTTATTTGCTTTGTTCTGTTTTGTTTTGTGTTGCATCGGGGTGATGCACTTTTTAAAGGGGGAGTAATGTCGCGCGCGCAGCTGGCCTAGTAGTCAGCGCGCCCGTGGCCTACACGGCCGCAGCTGTAAAAGAACGTCTGTGACCGATTAGAAGAGCCAATCAGCGTTTAGGAATCGGAAAAGGCCATTGACGAGTTAAGTAGTGGCAAGACGCCGAGGACAAACGGCCTGGGTGCCGACTTTTAAAATAATTTAAAAGTCAGTCAGCACGTGTGCATTATAGAGTCCTAAATGAAGCTTGTTAGAACAAAAGGTTGCCGCCGTCTTTCTTGAGAACGCATACAGAGCTCATACCGAAATCTGATGATTAAGTAAAGCTTCTTTCCGTTTCCTCGTACAGGCCGATAAGCTTAAAAAACGTAGATTATAAAATATACATGAAAGTTCTTGCTCGACGTCTGAAAAATGTAATCAAGTCCCTTGTAGGGCCGCACCAAACATGCAGGATAAAAGGCCGCACAATTTGCACTTTTATACACGTTGCCAGAAGTGTTCTTGAATGTGTTTACGCTTTTGAAGGTTGAGTGGCAATGTCAAAACTCGACCTCGAGAAGCAATTTGACCGGGTGTCCTATTAGGTTCTTTTTAATATCTTGAAATGTGTAAATGTCGGTTCAATTATTTTGAAAGGGCTAAGAATGGCCTACGCAGGTTGTACCAGATGTTTAACCGTAAAAAAGTCCGTCTTTTAGAATATTAACGTACGACATCCAATAAGGCAGGGCTGTGTCCATTATCACCCTTGCTTTTCGCAATGTATATAGAGCCCTTTTTTTCTACTTATTCACAATGAAAGAATTTATGGTTTTAAGTTAGAGGCCTGCGAGGTGAAATTACTTGCTTATGCATATAATCTCGCCGTTTCTTGCTCTGACCAGGATAGTGTTCGGGAGCTAGTCAGCGTGGCGTCTTCTTTTTGCAAGAAAACGGGCAGTGTTGTCAGCTGGGACAAATCTGCTGGTTTCTCGCATGGCAACTGGGACACCACGCCGAATGTGTTTCTTAACGTTTGGTGGACAGTCTTGGCACCTAAGTACCTTGGCGTGCCGCTGGAGCATTATCCAGACAGCACGGAGTATTGGAAAGAGGGGACTGAAAGGGTCAGAACGAAAACTGAGGGGTAGGGGGGCCGAGATTTGTCCATGCTTGCTCGTGCCACGGTTTGTAACCTTTTTTTTTAATATCAAAAGTGCGGTATGTTTTACAAGTGCTGTCCATAACGAGAATCCATGTGCAGAGGCTCCACCGAGTATTCACAGTTTTCGTCTGGGGCTCCGTATGAGAAATATCTCCTCGAACCAATTTGTTTCCTTCTGTTCGTAGTGGTGGGTTAGGTCTGCACCACTCATGTATAAGACAAATTGCATCGAGGTTTATGTTTCTGACAGATCAGCACCATTATTGTTTTCGTACAGTTATGGAGGTTCGTTTCGAAAATGTTTTACCGAATTTTTTCTTGTCTTCAAGTGCTGTCATTTGTGCAGGGCCGCGAGGCTACTTGCGGGAAGTTTTGCTTTCTTTCCGAATTTCGAGTGTTCGTCTTTCATTAGATTTTCTAAGTACCGTACGATGGAAAACATCTATACAAAGGTTTGGTGGTTGTTTTAATGCCGGTACCTCTGTGCAGAATATTATACAGCGAGGGCCCTGGTCTTGACGCAATAAAGAGGGTTACAGGAATGTCATTTAAACCCTCTAATATATATATATTTTTTTAACTGCATCAGGATTTTTTTTTTTTTTGTGAAACCACGGTTGGAGGCAAAAGGGATATACGTACCACGGTCGGTGAATTGTTTACTGTGTAAAAAACTAGATACGATAGAACATGTGTTTATTGAGTGCTGGGACTCGGCTTTCCACTGGTACACTCCAGCGCACTATAAAAAAAACCTCCATATAAACCCGCGCGGTATTCGATTTCTGTCAGCCGAAAATGAAGGCGAAGTGTCATTTGACATGCTTATGGTTCTAAGCTTACATAGCATCTGGAAGACGAGAATGGGTGTCCGCCATGCGGAAGCGAATGTTCGTCCTGTCCGAGAAAATTTTATTGAGCGTGTCGCGTACATTCGCGAAATGTACCGCCAACGACCTGAGACTCCAGACTGGACGTCGCTTTTGGATGAGTGTATTTCCTTGGAGGAGTTTTAATGTACTCGCGTCAGCCAAGCTGTGGCTGATTGATTGTAGACTCCTTTTTGTAACTATGTTGATAAACACCCAAATAGGCAATAAACTAGAAAAATAGAAACAAAAAGCCGTGGCCTAACTTTTATCGTGCTTGTCTCCCACGCAAAGAGCCCCGGTTCGATTCCTGTCAGAGGAGGTACCTTTTTGTTATTTCTGTAAATGTCGCGTTCTCTAAACCCAAGAACCCTGTTGCTTATTCGAGGTTAGAATGTTTTGCGCGCCGAACATTTTATGCCCATGGTTCCAGAAGCCCACACGTGTACATAAGGGGCACCGCGTGTCGAGCCGCAGTCAGTCTCGCCCCAGCTCTTGATCCTGCTGTTTCGCCGACATCGACGCCTGCGACACAAACCTTCTTTTTTGTTTTGGGTACGACTTCGCTCAAATAAACGTTTAGTTTCCCCAGCTATTCGTCGCACCATCATTTGTCATTCGTGACAATATTAACGAGAAATTAATGTACATGGTAATAAAACACGAGACTCAGGAACACAGAAGGGGACACAGAAGCTTCTGAGCCTCGGGTTTTATTATCATGAATCATCACCAGCTAGCTTGTTTTTTTAAGTATTGTTACATTAACGTACATATATTTATTGTGTTACAGGCTTAAACAGAGCTTGTTGGTTCATACTTCTGACAAGGCCAGTTGACCTATAATAAACATACACACAAAGAAAGGACCATACAGACCGCTGAACTAAAACTGTTTTCTTCTTTCTCCTCTTCTACTACGAACCTCACACCAGGAAAATATTCTATTTTCTTCTTTTTTTTCTTTCTACATCACCAAATACTTTACTTCCGAAAGAAGTTTGGGTTTTCGCGGTAAGGGCATCCGGGATTGCACGTGCCAGTTTTGTCCTGCTCCTTGGCACGATGTTCACGTCGCTTTACTCGGAAGCATCAAAGTCTTCAAATTTATTCATTCATTCATTTATTTCACCTTAAGGGCCCGTTAAGGGCATTACATATGTAGGCATTATATGAGTTCCCTTCACCTAGTCGTCGTACACAGCCGCACGCGCGATGACTGTAATCATTATTTCTCTGATACTAGAACACTGGGCGGGCACAATAACAGATTTGGGAGAAAAATCATTCACGGATTTGCCATGGGGACTGTCAACAACAATATTTTTGCACCTTCATTATCACTGACAAATACAGAGGTAGAGAATCTAACACCAGAAATTACTAAATTAGTGATACCTCGTCATTCCGCTAGTGTTTTTGAACCTTTAAACTCATAGTAAATTTCCCTTTTTATCACCAATCTTTCTCTGTTCCTCCTTCCAGAACATGGAAATCTTTGCGGCAGTTGTATACACCATTCCATTTAGCGCTCTCTGGGCGGCACCATTTTGTTCGACCGCAGCGCCCTCTCCATACATCCGGCAAATTCAGCGGGTTCGGCGGGGTTAAACGAGAGAGAGGGCACGCGCCCGACTTTGCTAGCAGACGACAAACCGGGAGGTTGCCGTTCTCCGTCTTCGAGCTGTATCGGCGGGCTGTAGGAACATCGAACCCTCGCTCGTGGCTGCCGTTGTGAAGTGGTTCGCGTTCTTAGAATAGTCAGATCTACTCCAAAATCATCCTATAGCTCTCTGTTGTTATATTTCTGTAAATGATCAACTAGCATATCTTTTTTCCGTTACTTAAATAGCAGTTGAGTCAGCCGGCAGTACTACCCTCAACTACTGCGTGTATTGCGGCAGGTGAGCACGTTTTTATTTATTATTTCAGACTTCCACTCATGGTCGCTAAAGGCCTACACCAGTACGAACTTTGTATAGTAAAAAAGGTACAGCAACCGGATTTACTTTTCGCCAGAGAGACCGGCCAATCTGACATTTTTCCCTATTTTCTTTTTTTTTTATTTGCACGCAGGTAACAGCGCAATTAGACCCTGTGAGTCTTTTTATCTAGCATAGTATTACACGACAACTGGCATACCAAAATCTGCGCATCTGCGCTTAAACGTTCCAAAATGACGCGATTTTAAACACAGTTTGCACGCCAGCCGGACGCTACCTACAGCCCACTCGGCGGAGCGGACGACATGCGGGGTGAGAGGGGGAGTGCATTTTTTTCTCTTTACCCTCTCTGCTATGACCCTAATGGAACGGTCTATATTTGGTGTCATTCTATGCTGTTGCTAAATGAAAGAAGCTCTGTTTACGTCCCACCGTCCTCGATGTTGTGTCTTTTTATGTATTCGTATATATTCACCAACACGCTCGTTTTCAATTATTACATGATAAACGTTTCATAACGTCGACATACTAAACCCCAGGTGCCGTTTGTGGCTCAAGTAAATCACAAAACTTCACATAGGTTTCTTCCCTAAATAGGCTGGAGCAGGACTTGTGCGTAATCCGTTACATATAACGAAATTACTTGTAATCCCTTACATCTATCGGTAATTTAGTAACGGAATAATTACATATTTTCTAGAGTAATTTTAAAGTAATCCCCTTACATTTTTTAGGTAACGGATTCCTTGGAATCCTTTACATTCTCTTGTAAGAGCCCCCCCCCCCCCCCCTTCTAAAGAAAGGGTTGTTTTTATTTTTGTAAAGTCGAGCGCAGTAAAGGGAGGCTTGGCACTCTTCAGTTCCGCAAAGCTTTTTTTGCAACACCAAGCCCCTAAATCTATTTCTTTTTAAACTCTAACAACAATGTCAAAAAAGTCCAAATGGGCATTTCTACAAAAAAAGGGGGGGGGGGGGGGGCAAGTTATATCCGCTTTTTTTAGACCCTTCGATTTTTTGATTTTTTTTTTGCGATTGAAGTTGGGGAGAGGAGGACACCAAGTGATTGTGTGCCTCTTCGAGAAGCTCGAGGCGGTAAGTGCACAGAAAACAATTAACAAAGTCCTTCTCGGTTATAGTGACTACGACCTTTTACATAATGTCACAACACGAGACAACGCTCCGTCTACCCTAAAATCCACAAAAAGAGATGTGATAATATGTGAAGCTGTTATTGCCACAAGCATCCTCGTTCGTTGCTGCACACTTACTTTTTTTGTAGTCCAACTTCTAGGGTTGGCCTTCTTTATTTGTGAATTCCAGCCAGGTTATCTGCATCTCAGTCACCCTTTTTGTGAGTAAGTTTTTGCGAGCACTTCGTAAATGAAAATAGTCTTCCTTTCTTCTTGTACCTGTTTTTACCCCAGCAGGACGCATCTTATCTCACGCAGATATTTTTACAAATAAAACATAATGGTGGCTGACGTAGACTTGATATTCAGTACTTGAGGAGAGAGTGAAACTCCTGAGTGAAGCTGCCCTTCGCTGTCCGCGGCATGACGTCTATCCGGAGTAAACTGCAGTCGGTTCGAGTTCCTTGCTCCGTGCGTACCTAGAAAGCTACACACGGCAAACGTGCGTTTACATTTCCTTGTTTGAACCGACGTTCTAATTAATTGTTGTTATGAGTGTCCTTTTTTTTGATTACTTATATTTATATACTGGAAACTTTTTTTTTATTCACCGACGTCTCGAGGCTCGCCCTGTTCAGAACCAAAGGAAGAAGAATATCGAGCGAAACCGTATTTATTATTTAATTATCACCTTACTGTTACAACTATGTTTTGCTATTGTCTGGCAATATATGCCTGTATAGCAAGATGGACATAAATCAATTCTTATTCTAGTTTTGGCTAGATGTATGATGACTTCTACAGCTTCGCGATTTCGGCAATGGAGAATTTTAGTAGCTGGGTCCGACGACTCCGATAACGATACCCGATACTCCGCCGCCGCCTCTGCGTATTCAACATATTGTTATCGGGTATCGTTATCGGGGGAATCGGAGATATTGGAACGATCTACTAAAACTCTCGAATATCAGGCAACGGCTGCAAGGAGGAAGCTTTGCTCTATCTTCGAGGTAAATAGTACTTCCATTGCTTCGCTGAAGGAGCTTAATGCGGAGCATAAAACATTCGTGAGTAACAATATGGCACTCCTATTCAGTGTCTCGGTTCAAAGGGTGTTCAGCGTAGCAGTCGACGTCTTCAGTAACAAATGACGAAAAATGACTGACAAGACTTTTGAGAGCCAGCTGCTGCTCAAAATACTCAAAATCATTAAATGGAACAGGTTGCAACAATAAGAACTTGAATAACCCTCTTCCCTTTGTTTCTTAATTGAAGACAATATTATTGAAAGTAACGCCACGAAAGTAACGGATTACTTTGGGGTAATGGTCACTTACCTTCATGGAAGGGTAATTGTAATTTATTTATTTATTTATTTATTACAATACCCTCAGGGCCAAAAGGCATTACAGAGGGGGTGGGGCAACCAAAAAATGAAAAAAAAGGGTACAATAAGAGAGCAAACACAGCCGAGAATAAACATCAACAGCTCGAAACACAGCACTCTGGTCAAAAAAATAAACAAAAAGGACAATCACGACAAGAGGTGAGCAGATAAGGCTTTTTTAAATAAATCAATTGAAGGCATATTAACAAACGAAGCGGGAAGGTGGTTCCACTCAAGAGATGTTTTTGGAATAAACGCGTTCAAAAAGGCTGATGTGTTACAATGAGGGACACCAACTTTGAATGGATGATCAAAACGCGGAGAAATGAAAGGGGGCTCAAGGAATAGTTTATCTTTCAATGACGTGTTAGAATGATAGATCTTGTAAAAGAGGCACAAGCGCGATATTTTGCGACGTAAAGAGAGGGAGGGTAGGGAGAGACTGAGTTTCATGGAGGAAACGCTTGCTGTACGATGATAGTTAGAAAGTATGAAACGAGCTCCGCGATTTTGCATGGCTTCCAGGTTAGTTATAAGTGTCGAGTGACCGGGATCCCAGATTGCAGCAGCGTATTCTAATTTAGACCGGACCAGGGAGTTATAAAGCAGTAATTTCAAAGAAACGGGGGCCAGTGTGAAATTCCTTTTTAAAAAACCGAGCATAGAGTTAGCGTTAGCAATAATGTGGTCAATGTGGGTTTTCCATGACATGTTATGGGTAATATGGACACCCAGGTATTTGTAACAGGTCACAGACTGAAGTTGAGTGTTACAAATTGAGAGAGGTGGAAGAACCGTGTGACGACGAGAAACTCTCATAGACTTGCACTTGTTAATGTTAAGGGACATCTGACACAATTCACACCATTGGGATACAGCACACAAATCATTTTGGAGGAGGAGTGAATCGGATTCATTAGTAACTTCACGATATATCACACAGTCGTCGGCAAATAAGCTAATAGAAGAGGATACACACGTAGGTAAGTCGTTAATGTAAATAAGAAACAATAAGGGCCCCAGAACGGACCCTTGGGGGACACCGGAAGTGACTGGACTTAGAGAAGAGTTAGCATCATTAGTATACACAAACTGAGAACGATTAGTAAGAAAACATTCAATCCAAGACAAAATATTAGGATCTACATGCAAGTGACTGAGCTTGAAAAGTAAAAGTTTGTGAGAGACTTTATCGAATGCCTTACAGAAATCAAGAAAGACGCAATCAACCTGGGAACCACGGTCGAGGATGGAAAGTAGGTCATTAGTGAAAGTGATAAGCTGGGTTTCGCAGGACAGTGATTTGCGAAAACCGTGTTGTGATGCAGTAAAAAAAGAATTAGAGTCAAGAAAGTTAGCAAGATGTGAGTAAATTACGTGCTCTAAAATTTTGCAGGGAGTACTGATAAGGGAAATGGGTCGATAATTGGAAGGGTTATGTTTACTGCCTGATTTGTGAAGCGGAATCACCTTCCCAATTTTCCAGTCGTCTGGTAAAACGCCAAGGTTAACAGATTGTTGAAATATTTTGCAAAGAAAAATGGAAATGTAATTTTTAGTTCTCTTAAGAAATTTCGGTGTGATATTGTCAACGCCACAGGAGGAAGATGGTTTTAAATCATCAATAAGTTTTATAATTCCGTCATAGTCAAAAACAAGTGGATCCATTTGAAAAAAACCATATCTCGGGAAAGTACCAGGGTAAACAGGAACAACATCACTAGCGAATTCTTTGACAAAATATTCATTAAGAACGGAAGCACAACTTTGACTAGGAACTACCACGCCATCATCACATGTCAGCGAAAGCACAGTATTTTTAGACCCGCTATACATATTCCAAAATTGTTTAGGACTATTAGTTAGCATAGAGGGGAGGGTTACAGAAAAAAATGTTCGCTTGGCCTCCGCGATAGCGGTCTTATAGGAACAAGCTGCTGCGTTATAAGCTTCCCATCGTTCAGGAAGTCCAGTAAGCTTGGCAGTCCGGAAAAGACGTTTCTTTTTATTAGAAAGACGCTTAACAGATCTGTTGAACCAGGGCGATAAGTGGTTAGAAATGATAGGCCTACATGGGATAAAAGAGGTAATTAAAGAGCTTACTTTGGTTTTAAACATATTCCAATTGGTATCAACTGTGCGGTGTGAGAAATTAAAAAGGAACTCATCGAGAAAAGCAGCTAGTTCGCTATTAATGGTATCGAAGTTAGCTTTATCATAATCGAGAAAATGTTTCGTGGTTTTCTTTTCAAAATAAGCTGGAAGTTGCAAATAAAAGTGCAAAATCGAGTGATCGCTAATTCCCGGTAAGTAAGTTATGGATGAGACAAGATCTGGGTCAGTAGATAGAATAAGGTCTAATATATTGGCCGTTGTACTGGTAACTCGGGTGGGTTCGGTGACAAGTTGTGAGAAGGAAAAATCGGCACAGAGGTTCAAGAACTCGGTGTAGTCGGAAGAGCCCCCAGATGCAATCGGGAACGCTCCGGACCAATCAATTAGCGGAAGGTTAAAATCGCCTAGTAATAACAAAGGGGCACGAGGAAATCTAGAAGAGATAACGTTCAGCGCGTCATACAGATCAGAAGTAAAATTTGCAGGGGCATTAGGGGGGCGGTAGCAGACACACATGATAATATATCTGTGCAGGCATCGCAAACGCACACAAACAAGTTCAAGTGGGGTGACAATATCGACATGAAAACATTCCATACTATCGTTTACTGCGATTAAAACCCCGCCACCCCGCCTATCACTCCTATTATGCCTAAAAAACCTATACCCCTTGGAACAATGAAAAATCTCGCTGTCACGAACACCGCTCGAAAGCCAAGTTTCTGTTAAAATAACAATATCACTAGATGACGCGTCAACAATTGATGACAAATCGTCTCGGTTGTGAATGACGCTTCTTATGTTAGTGAAAAGAACAGAAAAGTTATTTGGAAAGGAAGTGCAGCAACGTGCTTCACCAGATAAAACTTCCCCTAATTCCGAGGCAGCAGGTCTGTTCCCACTACGTCTAGTTAGTTATGTGGCAGCTTCGTAAACATGGCTTGTGGCATAATTAAAATGAAATTGCTTATCACCAATAACCAGTTTGTCGAACCGGAGTTTAAAAGGACTAATTGTAATAAATTATCGTAATAATCGTAAATATCGTAATCATCGTAAAAATCGTAATCGTAAATATTATTGTAATAAACTAATTGTAATAAATTAAATTTAGCTTTGAGTAATTGTAATTGTAGTTCCTTACTATTTCTCAGTAACGTGTACAAGTCTGGGCTGGACTGTAAAGCTCAGCTCTCTGCGGCTCCCTTGCGTCAATTGACCGAAGTATAAATGGAGCCGCTCCTTCCAGGACGTTCAAATTGTACTATAGTAGGTTACAAGTCAAGAAGGTAGCGGCAAATGCCCCTCAAAGGGAATCATATATCCCTCCGCCACCTCCGCATCCAATAGCGGCCCATCGTTTCCGTGACGTCGTGGCCAACGCGGGAGAGGGTTTTGCCTTGCTTTGAATATTTGCTTTATCTTTCGACCTTGACTTATAGTTCTGGAAGCCACGAGAGGGAGATTAGAAGTCGTTTTTGTTTCCGATGGAAACAAAAAACGACTTTGGGGGATTAGCTTCTTCCTCCGATGGATACAAAAGGCCACTTTCAGGGGCTCAGTTTCCTCCCCAATAAATACAAAAGTCGCTTTCTTGAAAATAAAAATGGGGGGAGGGGGGGAGCGGAGAGAAGTTGGCATCACTCTGTAGCCATCATCTATTGATCGAAGCGGAACAAGGGGTGTTTCCAGGGAACTATTCTTTCGACTGCGGATTAATTTCAAACGGTCGCATCACGATTATGGGAGGAGCTTCTCCTACCTTCTTGACTTGTAACCGACTATAGAACTGTAGTCCGTAATTCAACCTTCCATCATGATCGCTGAACCATCCAGGTTTTCATACGTCACCAGTGTTACGTGATGGAACTTTAATACATTTTTACAAGACCGGTAAGATACGGAAGAGCAAGAGGGGAACTGAGATCAGGCGAACATGTCCATAGCAGATGTCCAGGCCGTAGTCCGAGCTGACGGGGCGCGTCTTGGCATTTGTTATTATCAGACGACACGGTCCCATCATATCAGAACGTGAGCTGCTTCATAGGTGGGCCAACCTGCAACCGCGGCTTTAACGTAAGAAACTGCTCCGTGTCATGTGCGCCTATTGAATTGACGCGTAACGCAATAAAGTTGTTAGAGTTAATGAAGGTGGGTGCGCGTGAGTTTTTTCGGTCGCCTCTTGGGCGTAACGGCGCCCGGGCGCGGCGCTGCAATTTAATATTTTCGAGTCTCTTCTGCAGGCAGTCCACGACGAGCGCTGTATGGCCTTTGGAACACCTTTTCGGGCAGACGATTGTATGGCGTTCATGGCCCTCATTGAGCAGCTCTACCAAGTCTCGGCAACGATGGGGCTTTACACAGATAGCGGCCTTATGTCCCAGAGTAGAGCATTTAAGGCAGGCGATAGCCGAAGGTCGGTACACACGGACAATAAGTTAACGACCGCAGTATCGAGTTTCGTTAGGGTTTGCATCGCCTTTGAAGGCGAGTGGGTATGTGTCTTGATTTCTTTTTGGTTGCGCTTGGACGATCTCATGGCAGTTGAATGAATGAATGTTTATTTTTTCCGGAATCAACCGAAATGGAGACAGGGACTAAAGGCTCGAAGCCTGACAAGGTCTCTGTCCCCAATGCAGCGCTTTCCAGCAGCACACAGTTTACAGAGTTAACGCTTAGTAATAAACAAGATATTCATTTTTAGAATATACCAGAAAAACAACTAGTTATTACATACAAATTCAAATAATAAGGGGTTATCACTGCCCACCATGAGTGTCCTGAGATCCCTTTTAAATTTACTAAAATTAGTTAGTTAAAATCTATGTGGTCTTTAATGTTATTCAGAGCTTTACTGACTTGATATTCCATTGTTTGTGTTCCATAATTTGTACGGGTCTGAGGGGCCGCCTATGTGCGTGTCGAAGAGGGTATGCATGCGTTACGTCACTTAAATCCGTCACATATAGTTTTTGTTTGTGAATCAGTTGTAATAATTTAAAATAATATATCTGATTGACCTTGAGAATGCCATATTTTTTAAAAAGTGGTGCAGTGTGCAGGTCTTGTATTTTACCCTCATAATTTTCAAGTAGGCGCAACATTTTTTTCTGCAGTGTGAGCAACGAGTTATAGTTTGTGGTCGATGTCGTGCCCCACACTAGAAGACAATAACAGAGCCTAGAGTAAAAGAGCGAATAATATAAGTTTTTCTTTAGCCATGTTGGTATAAGGTTCCCAATTTTATATAGACATCCAACCGACCGTGAAAGCTCGGAACTTAATTCATTCACGTGTGTGTTCCAATTCAGCTCTTGATTAAACCAAACTCCCAAAAATTTTTGTTCGTGGACTTGTTCTATAATTTCATCTTTAAAATGTATAACTAAGTTAGTACTGTCGCGTTTGTTTTTAGGTGCAAATAGCATATACTTCGTTTTTCTTTTCGTATTTAAATGTAGCTTGTTTGCTTGAAGCCATGTAGCTAGGTCGGCAAGATAGCTATTGTCAATAGTTCTAACTGGGCTTTGGGTGAGGTTGCAAAGAATACGCTGGTGTCATCCGCCCACATAATAAGCTCGTGAGATCCCGGGATTGCTGTAATATCGTTTATATATAGAAGAAACAGAAGGGGACCTAAGATCGAACCTTGTGGGACTCCGCATTTTATTTCCATTGTACTTGAGACAATGTTATTCATTTTAACAAATTGAAATCGATTTTCAAGATGTTTTTTTATGAGAGCCAAAGCTATTCCACGTATTCCATATGTATGTAGTTTTCTGAACAGTATGTCGTGTTGTATAGTGTCAAACGCTTTACTTAGGTCTAAAAAATTCCTAGTGTATATAGTTTATTCTCAATATTGTATATTATTTTGTCCTTTGCCCCTACGAGTGCTTGCTCTATGGATTTACCTTTCTGAAATCAATATTGCGATTTGTTAATCACATGATGCTTAGATAGAAATTGGTCTACTCTTCTTTGTATAACGCCCTCAAATAATTTAGAGAATATAGGCAAGACCGAAAATGGTCGAAAATTTTGTAAGTGTTCTCCACCCCCTTTATAGACAGGTGTAACTTTAGCAATTTTAAGCTGCTCAGGAGATATACCCGTTTCTAACATGCAGTTTATGATGTGCGATAGGACATTGCTAATATCTTGGGAAACGTATTTGCGTGGTCATCAGCAAGCAGGTCCCCGGCAGTATCTTTAGTATAAAAGTCATGTACCACACCTCTTGGCACATTTCCTGTAGTGGATTGGTGCACTTTGACGCTTAACTTGCCGGTCCGAATTTGAAGCTTGCGAGTCTGTAGAATGTCTTGGGAAAAGTATGCTCAGAGACAACTTTTTTAATTGTTCGCTCTTGCGTTCGGGTTAAAAACAAGGCAGTCTTCTACAAGGAGAGTGCTGTGCCGACTGTGGGTGTGAGGCGCGATTTCAAGGGATCAGGATCTTAGGTAGGAGCAAAGATAGCACAGCCAGAGAATTGATGGAAGCTTTTTATATAAAGAAGGGACGTGACTGTGTCAGCGACACCTCGGTTTCTTTGTTTGAAAGTGAAGTACAGTTTTTATCCGGGTTGCTGGTTTGATAGTGACTATCATGGAAAGTGTCTTGGTGGGTGACTTTTCTATCTGTTTTCTGTTTTCTTCTTTTTTCTTATGTGTAGCGTGCTGCGCATGCTCTTTCTGGAGTGTTCGTGGTCGATCGAGCACGAATAAACTAGTTGAAAGTTGCGCTTGTCCGTGTCTACTCGCTTGTGTTTTGTCCCTTGTGTCGCGCAAAAAACCTCTGACTGCATCATGAACCAACTAGGCCAACAACAAGTTTTAATTGACTACATTGCTTCTACAACGGGCCGTTTCTTCAATGTTCCTTAGTCTACGTCTCAAGTGAATTCCTTGGTGAGCTACATTGTTTCTTCTACCTGCCGGGCGAGAGCCATCACCTTTTACCTGAGAAAAGGTCTTATACCCCCAGAGATTACGGCACTGTTTGGACAAGTAAGACCGTCCCTGGGACACGCAAAACGCATATGTAGGGTGCTGAGAAGTGAGTTGTGGCGGCAGGTCAGACTTTTTTATGACTGTCTTCGAGTTCTGTGTCACGTTCTTGATCCACCATGGCTGGCGGAGATCAAGCTGCGCTCATGTAAACGCCTGGCTGCCCGGGTTATTGAAATGTGGTGGACAACGGTCTTAAACAGTATCCTGAAGACTGCCGTGGTGAAGGACAAGGGTGCCACTGGTGCGGGACTCCTGGTTTTGGGAGAAGACGTGCAAATACCGGAGAACGTGTCACAAGTCCTACAGAAGGGACCAAAATATTGTCTTGAACCTAGCATGGCTGCGCATGATTTGCTGGCGTTGAACCGACGAGTTGCTAGGAAAGCGCCTACTGAACAACACGATAGTTGCCTGCTTGCGGGTGTCGACGTACTCACACGGACTGTCAACAGGGACGTCACCCGGGGTTCAAGGGACTCCTTTGTGAAGGTTGTGGACTTCTTTAAAGAAAACGATCTGCGTCTCCTTCAAGCGGATAAAGAGGGTGGATTTGTGGCGATGACTGCCGGTACGTTCAGCGAGAAGGCCCGTCTAGCGGTGGAAAAGAACTTTAAGGCTGTCAAGCCTAGTGCTTGCCGCGTCAAGTCGAGAGCAGTGGGTATGTGCAAAGACCTTGAACTTACGAAACTAGCTAAAACCATTGGTGACTGTAAAGGTAACGCCTTGTCTGTGTTCTTTTCGGCAAAAACGCACAAAGTGGACGTGCCTTTCAGGACCATTGTCAGCGAGAAAGGGTCGTGGCAGTTATTGTTAAGCCGGTTTCTCTTGAAGCAGTTGGGGGGCCTGAAAATTAAGGATCCCTTTGCAGCTTCAAATGCGGAAGACGTAACGTCTTACTTAAAACAAACGAGTCCCGTCGGGTACATGTTTTCTGTTGACGTTGAGGATCTGTTTTATTCAGTACCTCAGGGGCAGCTATGTGTGTCCGTCCGAGATTGTATAGACGATAACGGAGTAGTGGCTTTTCAAAACTCGACGGGTGTGTCCGTGGATAACTTCCTGTCTTTGCTAGAGTTTTACCTCAGTTCCACCTTTATTTCATTTGAAGATAAACCTTACATACAACGCCAGGGCATTTGCATAGGGTCCTGTGTGGCCCCAGTGCTTTGTAACATTTTTTTGGCGCACGTTGATCGAAACTTAGCCAACCACTTTGTCGATGGCGGTGTCTTGAAGGTTTTTAGATACGTTGACGATTTTTTAATCCTTTTAAAAAAACAACACCTGCTTAGTTATGACGACTCTGTAGATGAGATTTTAACCGCTTTTAGTAATCATGGGTTGGGCCTGTCCTTTACACATGAGCTTCCGACCCATGACTCACTCCAGTTCCTGGATATAAAACTGATGTTAAAAAGTAATCATTTATGCTGGTCTTATAACCCTCGAGTACAGAAGGGGCTGCTGCCGTATGACTCGGCTCACTCGAAAACCGTTAAGAGAGCCATCGCTTCCCTTTGCTTAGGGTCCGCCCTCAGGAAGTCGTGCCCACACTCTATGCACAGAAGCTTTAATGATCAGGTAGCCAGGCTGAAGTCTGCCGGTTTCCCCTGCTCGGTCATTACGGCGGTTGCTGAGACTTTGCTCCAGAAGACCAAGGAAAAGCAGAGGACGCGGCCAGATCCGCCACAAAGGAAGTGCAGACCAGAAGTGGTGCCGTACATACATAAAGTGTCCCACAACCTCAAGAAGGTAGCGAATAGGTACAATGTACCTTTCGTGTTCTCTGCGCCACGCAAGCTTGCGGGCCTTTGTCCGAGGATTTCCTCGGGAAGAGAGAAGACGAGTGGCTGCAACAAAAAGCACGCCCGACCGTTTGTGGATTGTGCCACAGCGGTGGTTTACGAGATTCCGCTTTCGTGTGGGAAAGTATATATTGGTCAAACTGGACGCTGTGTTAATGACCGCGCACGGGAACATGAATTATCAATCAAGAATAAAGGCAATGCACATTTGCCAACTCACTGTGCCGACTGTGGGTGTGAGGCGCGATTTCAAGGGATCAGGATCTTAGGTAGGAGCAAAGATAGCACAGCCAGAGAATTGATGGAAGCTTTTTATATAAAGAAGGGACGTGACTGTGTCAGCGACACCTCGGTTTCTTTGTTTGAAAGTGAAGTACAGTTTTTATCCGGGTTGCTGGTTTGATAATGACTATCATGGAAAGTGTCTTGGTGGGTGACTTTTCTATCTGTTTTCTGTTTTCTTCTTTTTCTTATGTGTAGCGTGCTGCGCATGCTCTTTCTGGATGTTTCGTGGTCGATCGAGCACGAATAAACTAGTTGAAAGTTGCGCTTGTCCGTGTCTACTCGCTTGTGTTTTGTCCCTTGTGTCGCGCAAAAACCTCTGACTGCATCATGAACCAACTAGGCCAACAACAAGTTTTAATTGCTAATGACTTCCTTAAGTCACCGTTAAAAGAGCGCGTTGAAATTGTGGTGATATCAAATTGTCTTAGGCGCTATAGTGGTATTGTGCTTCTGTCAGTTAAATCTTTGGAGGGGGTTCTCTTTGAGGGCATTGGTCGTTGTGGTCTCTTTGAGGGCATTGGTCGTCGACGACATGGGCACTCTGTTCCGTGCTTCCTTCGTCACGTTGCTCCCCGTGGAATTAGTGCTTTCTACTTTGTCGCGGTTTCTTTCTGGAATCAATCCTGTGCCTTCCTTGAGTTAGGGGCGTCGCAAGAATGTCTTCGGCTTGGTGGTGTTTAAACAGCGTTGCGGTACCATCTAGTGGGTAGGCCTAGTTCCCGCGGACCCGAATGCGGTGGTACACCCACGTTGCCATTCTTTCGTCAGTGTTCCGCGTCAGTATCTGGTTTCAGGCACGTGATGTCCAGATTGTCGATTGACAGCATGGTGAAAAACGTACCCAGATGAGCCGGAACTTTGTAAGAGGTAGGCAGGCAGTTTTGCCCTGCCGGCTGTTGTCGTCGTAAAACAAATGGGGCCCGTACACAGTAACAGGCGTTATTGATCGTGTTCTTTTACGGGCTACATTGGCCATCATTTTTAAATTAATAATTCCGAAAATTGCCACAATTGTGGCACGAGGTTCAAACTGAAAATGCTAAACTTTGTCAGATTTTAAGCGTTAGGACGCCGGTTGTTCATTTCTGCTGCGATAAAACACGAATCATTTTTCTTAAGCATAAGGTACCTCCTCATATTGTAAGCAGCCCTAGGACTGCGTTGGTGCGTTGCCTGTCTTTAATTTTAGCACGTGTACCATACAAAATAAAGGTGGCCGCGATGCGCATGCACAGTAGACCACCAATACCAAGGGTCTCAAACACACGGCCACCGTTCGTAATATCACCGTACGAAAATGTCAGATATGACCCAGATATATTTTATATATGGCTATATCTGATAAAATAAGGAGTCAGATATGGCCATATACCACTACATATGGGAGAAGATACGGCCGGATATCACCATACAAGCGGGCAAATACTGCCATATAAGTGCGTAAATATGGCAGTATATCGCCATATACGCGTGCAAATAAAGCTATATATTGCTGTATAAAAGTTCAAATACTTCTGTATACGACATATATAGGTAAACATATATCACCTGGTAATGATATGGGCCCGTTTCGGTCGTGCAATCAAAACGTCATATGTACTCGCCGAGACACTAGTTGATTTATCTATATTGCATGAGTCTCATGTAATTGGTTAACTATTGTTAACATCCTTAAAGTGAAGTTATTCCATATATTTAAACCAATTATCAATTGCGCATTTTGAAGATTGAAAGACAAATGAAATTTGGTTGTATGTTTGACGTGTAAGAATATGACGAAGTGCATAAGATCGAAAAGCGAGTTAATCAAATAATGTATTTTACATCGCAGCTCTTAGGCGCCCGTTTCCGTGTTAAGCGGTGTCGGCATCGCCGTCGTCATCGGTGTAAACGCCACGCTAAATTTAGCGGGAAATTGAATTGGTGCTTACGTCAGGTGACTCCAATTTTCCCGCTAAATCTAGAAGTGAAACTAATTTTGTTCATGTTTCCCCGCTAAATTTAACGGGGAAACACGAACCGTTGGCTTACTGAAGATGCAAGACGCTACTTCGTAGTCGCGAATCCTTTTCCCTTCGAACGGCTCCAAAGCCGTTGCGCCCGGAGTACCCTATGCAGCATCTTTCAAAAACTGTTCGCGCAGCATCGCAACCTTCCGTTTGCGAGCGTCGGCGATTCATCGTGTGTTGAAAGTCGGAAGATGTGCTGTCCGTGGTGTATTTTATGTGGAACTCTTTCGTAAAACAATTTAGGTTTAAAAACGCGAACCTAACAGTGCACACATAATTTTAAATTTATTGGTAAATATATATATATATATATATTTGTGGACATCGTGCGCAAAAAAATCGTCGCGCTTAGTTTTTCATTTAAAATTATATTTTGGGCTAGACAACTTCTTTGGAAGTTCAAAAACTGGACTTCATAGAGCTGTCCTGTTCACTCGGTATTGACAGCAGGGTAGACGCCATGCGTGTTTTAGGCCAATCGTGTCTCCGGTTAGAGTCACGTGCCTACAGTATGGTGATAAGGCAGAACATGGCACCTGCCTCAAGCCCAAGGCCACACATAGCATTCACTGCACTATCAACCTTGGGTACAAGTGACAAATACTCTCGTTGTGGTCATTGTTGGGATCAGGGCCAGGTCCTGGTTGCGATGCCCCAGAAGATAAGACTTTGGTGTGTGCACTCCCTTTTTGGCCTTTCCTTCTCTGCTTTTCTTACCCTCCCTAAGCTGAAAGCGTGGTAGAACGTGCACCCTTGCCGAACCAATCAGCCGTAGGCTTTTTATCGCTTGACTCCGCTCTCTGTGCGTGGGAAATGTCAGAAGCGTGGTCGCGTGGTGTGACGGATGACGCATTAGCTGTTTGCAATCTCGGAATGTGTTCTGCCGCACCTAGTTTGGCGCGTGTTGCGCCCTGCGTGGCAGTTGCGGATTCTGTTTCTGCAGTAAATTCGAAAAGTCCTACCCGTACATCGGCAACAAGCGATTTCTTCAAAGAAGCCCAAGAATTTTTTGTGATGCGTTTAGTGTTCGGTTCTACAAATAGCAGCTTCTGCTACATCGTGTTGAATCTTCACGGACACCTTCCTTTTTTTGGTTTTTGTGTTTGAGTGGTTGTCATGCCCGTGTCAACATATATCTCGGATTACACCTTTCAAGTCCGATATCGTCAACGTAAGGGCGCTGCAATCTACTTCGCGACAATTGATCGTTTTCATACAGGTACTCTTCCAGATTACCTCTAGAATTAGCCCATGTCTATCTCCTGGCAGCCGGAAAATACTTTCTCCAAAATTCTACCAGCAGTATCCTGCCATTAGCCGTCTAAAATCATGTCACAACTGCAGGTAGGATACTGATTTTTCTTATTCTCCCTGCGTTTCGTGATAGCACGTTCCATGGCCACCTTCTCGAAAGTACACGTTTCATGGACAGACGTTTCGTCGACATTTAAGCTTCATTGACATTCGTTAAGCGAATGTCGATAATCCTGCTTTCCCTGGGAATTAATTTGAGCGAAATCAGGAGTGGCGTAAAGCGCAGCTCATGTAAAAATTAATAAAAGTTGTTACATCCTCAATATCCAATTGGTATTTTTCTTATACAGATGAGAAGTCACTTTTGGTAGATATTTGTAGGAAACAACAATATATATAAAGATTGCTTTATCTGATTGGGACATATCTGATATGGGAGGCAGATATACCCCTATTTGGCAGACTCAGATATGAATATATATATAAAAAATTGGGCATACCTGGCCGATATGTCTTATATAAACTGATGTACTTTATATGGCCAGATATGCCATTTTTGTAAGGGGCGAGTCTCTGGGATGTAGCCCGCAGGCAACCGGCTTCGAGCACCCGTTCGCATGTTTCCAGCGCTAGAAAGGGCATGCGCCATTATGATGTGATGTCGCCGATTCATTTCCGCTCGACGCGTAGCTCTGCTCTTATAACGTAACACATAGTTTATACTATTTTGTTTCTAATTGCCTTGCGTTTCGTTTTAATTTTTGTTTCCCAGCATTCTTCACTCAAGGACGGACACAGGCAGGGACTCAAATTGTAACCGTAACCGAAACCGAAAACCGTTTAGGAACGAAATTTTTTCAGTAACCGTAACCGGAACGAAACTGTTATTCGAAATTTATAAAAACCGTAACCGTAACCGTCACCATAAATTATTTACCGGCAACCGGTTTTAACCGATATTAACCGAAAAATATAAAGATTAGTTTTTCTCAAGTATGACCTGGAGGAGGGATCTTGAAACGTCGTGGCCATTTGACAGAGTTACTGTCAGCGAGTGGTGCATCTGGTAATACTTTTCCGTTGAATCTATCTTTAGTATTAAGAATGTTTAGTTGAGATCAGTGGTCGAGCTTATAATAAAAAAGTCTCTATTTCTAAATCTTCCACACTCCTACATCGCGACATATATTCAGTACTTGTCGCCTTCAGGGTATTAACTAATAAGTTAGAATTCTCAGATGTCCATCCAACTGTTTCCTAACCACATGCAGTAGCCAGTATGAAGAAACGAGGTAAATTGACCATCATGCAGAGCTGGCGGAAAAGAAAACCTGGTATTCATTTAGTCTGAAACATGTCGCGAGTGGCGATTTTGAAACAACACAGAAAGAAAAAAATGCCAGAGGTTTGACATTGGCGTTTTGTATGATATATATATATATATGCTCAGGCTGACAGCAGCGGAAGGAACGAGGAAACGTCCGAAGGGTTTTCAAGTTTTTCTTTTCCTTCTCGTGCCGAGACCCTTTTTCAAACCGAGTGGCAGCCGCCGGCACTACCACGCATCTCAGCAAGACAAGAGGAGAAAAGCCAAGGAGAAGGATGCCTCGTCTTCGAACGCGCCAACGCACAATGCCACCGATGACGGAGCCGCCCTCGTCCAACAGACAGGGGATGCAATTTCTGACTACCTTCGCCTCAAACTTGAGAGCTGCCCTGCTTCGAATCGTCGATGCCAAGGCCGGTCTCGCCCCACACGGCCAGCAGTCTCAGCAGTCCCTGTCGCAGAACTCTTAACGCGAGCTATTCGAACGACAGCATGGTGACCTCGAACATCCACAGACGCGCCAAGAGATCGCATCCAGCATCGCCGGAGCCCTCCCCTGCTTCCGCCGGAGGTACGGCGGAAGCACGAGGAGGGCTACTGAAATCATTTTTACCAGAGCCACCAATGCGATCCAACTACCTCTGGTGAAGCCCTCACCGCCCATTCCCGGAGCGAGGGTCCGTCAGGCCTACGACAGTCTGCGTGATCTCGCCCAGAACACCAGAAGTTTGTCCACGAGATATATTCACGAGATCCGGCATCTCCACCCGTATCGGTTCTACTGAGGTATGCCATGCTCCCCGAACACCAGCACCTAATGTTCGATAGACTGGAACCATTCCACGTCGACGCGAGAGGGAACTGGAGGGCGGCTATCCTATCCCAGGCTTCCAGGCTCGAGTCGGAGGTTTTCAGAGAGCTCTCCGACCAGCACAACCAGCCTCGACGCGGCCGCCACACATCTCGTGCTCCTGCGAACACCAACTGCCGCCCAGGCACGAAGTCTACGAGGCCCTCTAATGCTAAGTGAGTCTGGCAGCTACCCTGGGCCTTCGAGACCCACAAGTGCCGTCATCGACGGCACCATCGTCTCTTGGACGCTCCTGGACGATTTCCCGCTCGAGGACTTTCTCGCCCATGCATTTTGCAAGGCTGGCGTCTCGGCCGACCTTGCCCGTGCTTGATCTGGGACCGATGAAAACGACCCATTGGATCCGGACTCGACGGCCATCGCCACCGAGTGAATCCTGGAGTGGCTCAGCAGGACCGATAGTGTCATCGAGCCCCACGCCGATTACGGTTCCTTCGACACCTACGATGGCGAGGAGGAAAACCACACCAACACAGAGGAACACGCTACAAACAAGCAAAGCGACGTAGAAGACTCCGAGTCGGACCTGGGTAGCACTGCCTACAAGTTGAAAGCGACGGGACCTCCGCCGGCAGTCCACCTGACCCAGCAGGCACCTAAAGTCGACTGGGCAGTGTTTAGTGAGGCATGTAGTTTTCACAGGCCGCCCGCGAAGCACGAAGGGTTTTTGCTTCACGGCCCGCCTTTCTCTGCCTGACCAGGTCAACACGATTGATGCCGCCGTAACCAACATGTTGGTAGCATCATCGAACGCTCCTAACATGGTCCGTACATCAACCCCGTCTTCCTCGTATCCAAGCCAGCCACCAAGTCTCGCTTTGTTTTAGACTGCGCAGCACTTACTCCTTACCGCCAGGCACCTCAGTTCCACCTTACTCCCTACCCCAGGTCATCAAAGTAAACCCATATATTCCCGCCCCAAGAGCATATGATGAAGCACAACCTGGCCGAGGCCTTTTACCATATCACGCTTCATCTCACTTCCTGTAATCTGATCACATTTAGAGTAGGCCGCCGTTACTGCCGTTTTTGCCGTATGCCCTTCGTGATACGCCCGGCGCCTTTTTACATGCCGCTCTTGGCAACAGCCATTGCCAGAGATATGCGCGCGTGAACTCTGGGCTTGGTCTCATGTAGACAACTTTTTGCGCGCCCATCCCGACCCAGAGAAGTTGGCGTCTTCGGTGCGCCTCCTCGTGGAGGACTTGCTGTGGTCGGGATTTTGCTCAAACCCAAGCGACACAAGCAGAGCCCATGCGACGCATAGGTTTTGTTGGGTTCAGGCGCGACACAGCCGATGACACCATTTCGCACACGCAAGAATGGCCCCGAGCCATTTCTCGTGTCCTTCGCTCGCTGGAGCGCCCGCTTCCCCTCAAGGCGCTCCAGGGGGCGGCGGGCTACTTGGCATTTTACTTTTTTCACTATAGCTCTGGGTTTTTTTCTTCTTCGTCCCCTGTTTGACAAAGTTTCAGACCAAATTCCTCTTTCACTCAACTGGCTTCCTTTCTTCTGCGTGTTTGGCCGACTTTGCCGCACTGCCAACCGCTCCCCTTTTGTCCGCTACACAGCAGCGCATGGGCAGATGCCTCCGGGTCGGTTACGGCGTAGATGTTGGAGACTGTGCGCAGGCTATCATCGCCCCTCTGCCGAGGCCAATATACCTCCGGGAAGGACTCGCCGTGTTGTGGTGCGCGTGTATTGCCGAGAAAGGGACTCTTCCACACACGGAGAACAGAGCTTTGGCTTTCGCCTGCGCCGCGGCCACGGACGAGCTTTGCTTTGGGCTATCGCCATTGCCATTTTTCTTCATACTTTTAGTTATTCAGATTTACTGAAAAACCTCGGGAAGCCCTTCGGACGTTTCTTCCGCCGCCCTCAGCACTAGAAGGAAAGATGTCTCGCGCCGAGAGCGCGAGGACTCGATGGCCCGCCGGCTCGCCATCGCGTGCCATGCGCGCAACCGCAGGTCGGCGGTGCTCATGACCGACGGTAATAATACATAGGTTGCACTGACGTAATTTGGTCCTCCTTTCTGGTGGCCGAACTTCCTCGAGCGTAGCCTTGACTGTGCATATTCTACGAGCAGTACACGAGCGTCGCCAGCGAGCGGAAACGAGTGAGCACAGCTTCATTATACTTCGTTTCAATTTATCTGTGAGCGAAGCGAAAGCTAGAAGCGCGAGACCAGCGCTTTGTGCGTTTCTCCCCAGCTTGCGCGCTCGAGCAAAGCCTGAGCGCACGGAGCTTCCGTGCTCGCGCTTCCAGCTTTGCCTTCGTTCGCACATAAGGTGAAACGAAGTATAACGGCAGGTTTTGGCCACCAGAAAGGAGGAAGGATATGACGACACGTGCAACCCATGTATAATAATTGGGGTTGTGTGGATATTTATACAGCGTGTAGTTGGTCTGCCATTTAAAGTTGCGACGAGTCACTCGCTGTAGATGAGCAATAGATGAGCGA